>JBAMAX010001480.1:0-178644 GCA_037043745.1 Chymomyza amoena | reverse complement strand
TTTTTTAAATCAAAACAAAAAAAATTTACAAATATATTTTTATTATATTTTTTCCAAAAACTTAATTTTTTTTTTTAAAACTAAAAAGATTGTCGAATACAAAGCCCTTTATTAATATAAAACCAATTTTAAGGTTTATGAAATTAAAAAAAAATAAAATAAAAATGCTTAATATAAAAAAAATGTCCTATAGAAATTCTCAACTTAAGTCAGACTTCCCCAAAAATGTTTTTCAAAAATTTTAAACGCTTAAAATCAAAATAAATGTCCGAGAGTAATTTCCAACGTAAATCTCACAGAGTTCGCAAGAATAAAAAATAAATTTTTGGTATTATAATTAAATACTTACAATTAAAAAAAAATTCCTACACAACTTGTCAATTTAAATAGTAATCCGAGTTGAGTTCCCAAAAATAAAAAAAATAATTTTTTTTTTACATTAATGCTTAAAACTTAAAATAAAATCTTAAATAAATTCTCAACCTAAGCACTGAGTTCCCAAAAATAAATAAAAAATTGTTTGTAAAACAATGTTTAAAATTAACAGACAAAAAATTTCCTAAAATATGCTCAACTTTCAAAGAAATTTCATTATATAGTGCCCGTGTAACGAAACATCGAAGGAAAAACGGAGAGATTAAAGAATACTTTTTAGAAAGATCTATCATTATTTTCGAAAATATTAAATATTTATGTCACGATTCTGGAATTATAAAAATACCAAATCATAAAAAAATTAACTCATTTCCAAAGTATTTATTTAAAAAAAATTTTCAAACAGGCTATGACTAAATATTTTTTAAATGTGTAAATATAGATAATTTTCTAATTTAGCAATTTTTTAAACTTTAATATAATTGAATATTTTTCGAAAATGTAAAATAATAATATTTGATTCCAAAGTTATATAAAAACCTTATCATAGGAAATTATTTAATTTTCGAAATTATTATTTACAAAACTTTTCAAACAGGCTTAATATTATAAAATTTCTTTTCAAATATGCAAATAAATATATCTTACAGACTTTTCTGATTATTAAAATATTTTATTTACAAAGTTTTTTAATTATTATTATTTATAGTTATTTAAATCAAGAAACATACTGAGGAAAAAAATTCTAGAATTTCATTTTCGAAAGCAAAACAATTGTCTTCAAAAGCATAATTTAAGAGTTTATTAAAATTAATAATCATGCATAGAGATCTGTAACTTAGAATTGAGAATTTAGGATCTATAGAATTCGTTTTCGAAAGTATAAAAACAAATTTATCGAAACTAGGGATATTCCAAGGTAAAGTCATATCTGAATTTTATTTAAATTTCAGTAAGCGCTAAACTATATTTTTTTATAATTAAAGAACTACTCTCTATTAAAGGTATCGAAAATTTTAAGTGAAGTTTTTTAAGAAAGCTTGCTTTTCTTTATACTAACAATCTACGCTTAAGAGCTTCAAAATTGTGCATTTTGTTTCTAAGAACGTCCCCAAGTCATTTTTTATTTAAAAAATATGTCCAAATCCACTTAACCGCACATAATCCCATAAAATACTATGCCATATAAATTAAAATAACTATTATTAACTCTACAAAGTTAAAGTCTAGCGCAGTATTTCGGCTAATTGAAATGAAACTGCCCGAAACCTCAGGAAGTGCGCCAACAAGCCAACAACAACTGACTATTTTATAGCCATGATTTTGTATTTTTTGTATTTGTTGTTGCTTGCCACCGTTTGTTGCACTCTATTTACTTCATTTTGTTTATTTAAACTTTTAACAATTATTGTGCAATTGTGCGAAATTTATTGCAATTGAACGGCAATCAGGGCTGGTTCCCAAAAACACAAAGAGACGCAAACAAAAATCGTTTACATGAGTTGAGTTTTAACTGTAACTGGTGTAGCGCGTGTAACGGTAGTCTGGGGCAAGCTGTGCTACCGTTGAAGGGAGCTGGGGCTAGGGGCTGCTGCAGTTGCAATTTTGTTTGCCCCTGGGGCTACCTTTTTGGAGCCCCATTGGAGCAGGCTGGGCTTTGTTTGC
Organism: Chymomyza amoena; assembly: GCA_037043745.1. NCBI lineage: Eukaryota > Metazoa > Arthropoda > Insecta > Diptera > Drosophilidae > Chymomyza > Chymomyza amoena. Next base: position 176,604 of record JBAMAX010001480.1, on the reverse strand, counting down.
GCCGATTTTTGGGCCAGTTTTTTGCACTTTTTTTTTAAATTTTTTTGTTGTGCCTTGGCCCAACATTAAATAAATAAGAAAAAGCTGCTAAAAAAAAACATAACAGCCAAGTGTGCGCCATTTTTTTTTCGGCAGCATTTTGGTTTTTGGTGTTTTATTTTTTTGGCCAAGAGCAAACCGGCAGCAGAGCTACATTCCATGCAATTTTCACTTTACAACTGTTTCAAAGTTATCTTTGTTAAAAAAAGGGTAACAAAAAATATTGGCAAACAATTTACTTTTAAGCAAAATAAAAATAAAAGTAAAATACAGCAAATAATTTGCACAAAGCTGTGGCCAACTCAATCCTACAGGAGCTGGGAGCCACAAGGACAGCAGCTGTGTTCCTGCCGCTTTGATATCAAAGTAATTTTCAACGCCCTGCGCACCCACCACAACTCTCCTCTCTACATTGATTTATGGTCTTTGTATAGCTTTTATTTTTATTCTTTTTATATAGATACTTTTGTATATCTTTTAGCTGGCCTTCAATTGAGGTATTTTGGCGCATTTAAAATAAATAAATAGAGCGCTAAAAGGTACATAGTACCTAGTACATAGTACTGTAAGCAAATTTGGCAAATTGTCAAGAAAAATATGCCTGCCTAGCTACAGCTACAGCTACAGCTACAGGTCTACAAATGCATTTAATCCTTATAGCTATAAATGTATCTGTAAGATACAGTTTAAGCAAACAAGCCAGACAAGATGTCTTCAAGTGTATTTTGCAGCGCCAGGCAAATTAATCATTTCGAAAATAGTTGAATGAAAGTTTGTTTAATTTCGATTACGGCCAGGCAGCAGGACTATCTACAGTTCCCCTGTGTGAGTGTGTATCTATGTGTGTGTATCTATGTGAGCGTATGTCAACATTCTAAGGCTGTGAGGCAGAATAAATGGCAGCACCGACAGCACCAGCATATAAAGCTGACATTTACTGACGGCACAGCGTCAGGAGAACGAAATGATTAATTAGGACTCAGATCTGAAATGTAAGATGTGAGTATTTCGGTACATAGAGGAGAAAAGTAGTTATATAGGTAGCTGAAGCCATAGATAAATGATTGGTGCTGAGATCTAGGCGGAGAGCAGGTCCCTGGGAATTGGTTTTGTTTTCGTAATGAAAAAAAGGAAGTTAGTAAAAATTATGAACTGCAAGTAAATTGTTAAGTTAATAAAGGAAAATATGGAATTCAAGCAGATGAAAAAGGTCTCAAATGCTAATGACTGAATTTGACTAAGGTAGACCTTTTTTGTTATACCATAAATGAGAAGGAAGTAAGCTGAAAAATTCAAAACATAATTCTTGAGTTATTTAAAAGTTGAGTCTTCAGAATTGGTCCCAAACTCAAATGGCTTAGATACTGATTAATACTAGACCCTTTTTGCTTATACCGTAACTGAGAAGGAAACGAGTCGACTAAATTGCACAATTACCGCAAATTCCTAGAAGCGTAGCGAGGGGGGATTTGGGGTGTGTGACATCCCCCAAATATCCAGCAGTCGGCAAATCTAGGATATTTCAGCGTAATATTTCCACCTCAGTGACGATTCATGACAATCGGTATACTTGATTGCAATAGCAAGATCAGCATTTTGACGGACTTATCACTACACCCACTGATCTAGAAGTCTTGAAGACTGGACCTTTTCAGAATTGGTCCTAAATTTGAATTCAACAAATTGCCTTACAACAGCTGAAGCAGAATAGGCAGAAGATATTCAAAACAGTTCTCCAAACTTACTTATCTTCGGTGGGGCAGTATATCGATTTTCATAATTAATGGATCTCGTATTAACTGGAAATTCAGATCTATTCTGCTTCTGTAAATTGCGTAGAGGTCTACAAGCGTAGACCAACGGTGGAATTTTAAGGGTAACCCTATCAAAAACAATAAACCCTTGCATTCATACTCAAAAGATTAACGCATACCCCTTCAATCCAGCTACACCCTCTAGCTGGGGGAGCCGTCACAAGCTAAATGCCTCGGCATCGCCTTACATTTGGGACACACCGTCAAAGAGGCGGTTAAAAGATGTCTGCGATAGATTGCAAAGACACCGCATCCTGCACCCTGCCCGCCCTTTAAGGCGGCTTAAACGACAAAGTTTTGCGAAGTCGTTGGGTTAGTAAGACTACCTTCGAATTAAAATCCTCATACGGAGTTATGGATTTGGCTGTTTTTTATTTAGACATCCATGCGTTGTTATGGTACAAAATTGATGTACAGATTCTTCAATCATTAAAATAAAAAAAAAATTTATCTACCTACTTCTGTTAAGTTACACTTTTTGCCACTTGTATACCCATAAAAATGACTCAGTTGTTCACTTAAGTCACTAGTTCGTGATCTCCACATTTTTGGGCCTATGGTCAATATTTATTCTAAGCAACTAATGCACTTCCCATATTCCGCCAAGTATAGATATATTCTAGCAGCTCTTGCTACAAAGTTGCTTATCCTAAAATTTTCACCAATTTCATGCCAGAAATTTCCTGCGGAATTTGGGATCCCGCAGTTTTGCGTACTGCACTCTCCCTACAAAACTTCTTTCAACGCACACCTCAGTCTGCATACTTTGTATGTATATCATTTGATTTTGTGCGTTTCCCTAATAGCTTCTAGTGCAATATGCAGACGCCTACGCAGCCTAGTCAGACAGGCAAAACATTTCTGCATATTTACTTATTTTTTCAAGGTAAAATCTCAAAAATAGTTCAACCATCCACACATATGTGTAGATCTTATGTTGCTGCCGCAGAGGAGGACACACATATGCCCTGGGCGAAAAACTCCAGGAGTCGTATGGCGACGTTGGACACGGCTCAGTTGGCTATTAAAATTTCACACTCAGCAAAGCAAATGCTACAAATAAAATAAACGTGCCACAAGCAGCAGTGGCAGGCAGCAGGGTTAGTGGCAGGGGCAGGGGCAGGCAGTCAGTCAGTCTCAACATCGAGAAAAATACGCGCTGCACAAATAAATACTAAAACTAAAAGGGCAAAAATGCGTGGTGCAGTTGCCTTTATTTCTTCTGACTTGCCTTTCTTGTTCTTTCACTGTTTGGTCTATTTTTAGGCTTTACTTTTTCCCGATTTTACTGCTGCTGCACCTTTGTCCAATCCACTTGAAATTGTACTCTCGGCCTTAACTACGCCCTACCTAAGCCACCTTTACGAACTACAATATGTGGCATGGATATAGACACAGATCCGACTGTCTGTGCCTCGGATTGTGCGTGTGTGTGCAACATAAAGGTGCAACATGCGGGTCTTAAGTGTTGCTCTATTCCAAATTTAGCGCGTCCGCCGCATCTGATACTCTCATTTGTACTTTGTACGTTAACTTCTCTGCTTGGCATATGGTTTTCATATGGCCTGGACTTAAGTGCCTCTTGAGGAACTCCAACTGAGCGCCTTGACTGGAGTAGTTTGGTCTGCTCTAAATGCCAAATATTGCTAAAACGTAGTTCAGAGGTCATGTAGAACTCAATAACTTCAATGCTGTAGGAGGTGACTGTAATCTAGGGCATCAAGGGCCAGGAAAGGTGCAGTGCGAGCTCTACTGAAATTCTAACTTCACTAAAAGTATTTTATTTCGAACTGTTCTGACTAACTTACTTGATCATAAAGAAATTGAGATTTTTCGAGCTTTATTTAAAATTTTTTCGTATATACTATAATATTTTTTGAAAAACTTCTTAAATGAACCTTCTCGTATAGAATTTTGTAATTTTCTTGTTTCCATGTTTTTCGAGTGAGCTTAAAATTAGATTTTTTCCGGAAATTTTACATTTTTGCTTATTTTATTTTTTTTATATTTTCATATTTCTCAACTAAAGCTTGCACTAAGTCATTTAGCGACCCATATACTAAGAAGAAATACGGAAATTGCCCCACTTAAGTCTAAGACTCTTAACGTAGCCCAATAGGCAGTAAAATATTTCTATAAAAAGAATTCTAAACATCGTTTCTTTATAGCAGATACAGAGTCTGATCGTAAATAAAGTATATACAAAGGCCATTCGATCAAAAACTAACCTTTTAAAACCCGTTTTGAATTCTTTTATCGAAAATAATAATTTAAAAAAAAAAAGTATCGATATCTTTTCGAAACCACTTGTTTCGGTTTGAATGCTTGTATTGAACATAATTTCTTCAACGTTTATGAGGATCTCCTGTGCTTTTTTTTTCTTTGCTTTGTTCACTGACACTATTACTAAGAAAAATATTATCGATATAAAGATATATTATCCTGTACCTAATCTGCTCGTGAAAATATTATTTTAATTCAATGGCACTATTTTTTGGAAAAAAAAGTGGATAAATATATTATGGATATATCGATCGATTATCGAATATCGATTTTTCTGTGCCCTAACTGCTCTAAAAAGTAATGTTTACGATTCTAGCTTTTTTCAATGATACTTTTATTACAAAAAAAATTGTATCGATATATTATCGATGTCACCATTAAATCAATTGTTTATCTTTTGCCTTACTTGCTCTGCATAATTATATTTTACTTTCAAGATTTTTTGATTGGCACTATCAGGAAAATCAGTAGCGATTACCTATCGAATCCAACTTAAAATCAATCGTTCCTGTTTGATGGCTTATATCGAAATGAATGCTTTATCTTATAAAACTTTTCTTTGTATTATCTGCCTTGAAAAAATATATTTTTATCTCTAGCTCTGTTGATTGACTCTATTAGAAATAAAAAGGTATCAACATTTGATCGATATCAACTTTAAACCAATCGTTTATTTTAAGCAAAAATTTATCATCGTTGTTAAGGCTTTTCTATGCATTAGCTGCTCTGAAATATATTTTATTTCTTTGCTTTTTTCATTGCCATTATTATAGAGAAAAAAACTATAATATCGATCAATTTTTGATACTAACTTTTTAACCAATCGGTCCTTATTGACAGCTTATATTGAAATAATTATTCAAATAAATACTGTACCTTTCATTATCTTATAGTGTAGCATTTTGATTGACTCTATTATCAGAAAAAAAGGGTATAGATATTTGATCGATATTAAACTTTCGATAAACTATCGATATAAACTTTTAAGTCAATCGTTCCTGTTTGACAGCTCTCATCGAAATATATGCTTTATCCTATATAAGCTTATCTACTCTGAAAAGTAATATTTATATTGTAGCATTTTTGATTGACTCCATTATCAGAAAAAAAAAAAGGTATCGATATATGATAGATATCAACTTCACGTTTCTCTTTCTCAGCCTATATCAAACAGAACTGCGGCGTCAATTTTATGACTTTTCTTTGCCTTTTTTTGCAACTGAAAAATGATCTATCAGAGTTCCAGCTAAATTCGATTAGCCGCCTGTTTTCTTTTTGAGCGTAATTCCCCATAAAAATAACTCTAGAATAACTACGTAAACTTTCACACGCCAATTTCTAGTAGTTTGACACCTATCTCGACTCACTCTATAAACAAAAGTATCTCAACAAATGTATCTCAATTTTTGCTAGACCTTCCCACAGGTTTTCATTTACGTTCATTCAGAACTACACGACAAAAACAAATACATTGCGTCTGTCGTTGTGTTCGTCGTATCGTTTAGGTGTCATTTTCAACAATTAGCTAATATTGTAATATTTATACGTTAAATAAATATATTAGTTGCTATTATTTGTTGTTGTTGTATTATTGCCGCTTTAGACTGCCAAGCGCAATGAAATTTTATGAATATTTATATAGAAAATATGCAAAAATTTGCAGTTTTTGGTGGCGTAGTGCTGCAAATGACTATATCAATGGCTACTCAAGCGGTCTGTTTATAATTAAGTGCTAGAATTTATGATTATTTGCACATAGATACACACTAATACACACGCATAGAAACACTCGCCAAGTTGTCAATGAAAATTGCGTGCTAAGCGCGTTGGTAAGGCACCGCTGCGCCACCTGTCGGCCATTTATCTGCAACTACGTCAGCAATTAAACAATTAGACAAATACTTTGCGTACCTGGCAACGTCCTACGTAATGACAACTAAAAAAATGACCAGTCTATGGATATATGTATCTTATAGATACTTTGCTTTTTGCTCGAGTTGTGTCTAAGTTTACATTTGACGCCGTGCGCTTTGTTTGACAAGCAGCTGTCATTGAAATATTAAAAACACTTAAAAATCTGACATTTATATACAAAAAGAAAAAACGCGCATAAAACAGGTAAGATTTTCTTTTGGCCAGCCGTAGGCGAAAAACTGTTGGCTGGCCATAAATTATGCCGCAGAATCATTTTAAATGAAAATCAAATAGAAAGATACAAAAGACGCGTCGCAACGTGCGGCAAATAAATAAATTTGCATTAACTGAGCTTAGCCCAAAAATGCGCCACTAATAAAAAAAAAGAAAATACAAAATAATGCAATAAAAAAACACATAAAATTAGAGGCGGAAAAATAAATTGTTTTTCCTAGTTCTAGACAGTTTTTATTGATTTACGCTATATTATTTATAAAAATTAACAACAAAAAGCAAAGCCAAATGGACAGCTCTATTTTGGGCTGCGCGTGTAGCAAGCAGGTGAAAATGACTGCCAGAAGACAGACACAGCATTGACACCAATTTTCCGGTTCATTTTCCAACAACACACGGAGATAGATAATTCCTAAGCGACAAGAATTTAATGCTGCAATCAGCTCCAAAGCTCATTGTTATTTTTATTGTTTTCAAACAAAAACTAAAAAAAAAACTATCTAGATATATTTGTATCTAGTTTTTGTTGTTATGTCTGTTCTCTGTTGCTTTTGGCAAACGTGCAGCCAGACATAAATTCTCAAAAACGTATCTTCAAACTACTCGCATGTCTTGTAGCTGTATTTGTTTGTCTAAAGGTACATAGTATTTTTTTTTTGGTATTTATTCTTTTAATTCTTTAAATTTTGTCATAATGTTGATGGTTTTAATGTGCCCATTAAGGTGGCATTTTTATGTGCAAGCCAAAAGAAATCATTATAACTAAATGATCACATTTTTGGCATGCACCTCTATCCCATATCATAACTCTAAAATATGAGACACTTTTATATCATCTTTGAACGTAACTAGATCATCTTTATTATGCGCTTGCATTTTGAATATTTTACCTAGACTTTGCTCTATCACAACTCTGTAAGATGAGACATTAATGTTTCTAACTTTTCTTTGGATATAATTCGATCATCTTTATAATTCGAAGGAAATGAGTTGTACGAACTTTTTTGCTTTTCAGCCATTTCTTTGCCTTACAAGTCAGTCATCGAACCGCACCAATAATATACTTTTTTCCCATTCAGATTTCCATCATCTCTTCAGATTCTATGCTAAAAGCCTACAACTGCCCTTATACTAAAGTTATTATAAAAAACTCGAATTTTTGTTATCAAATCAACCTCCTATATCTATCATCTCTACTCATTTTCGCATTTTGAGGTTTAACTTGTTATTTACTTAAAAAGCCATATTCACACGGCTATCATCTTTTAAGACTAGTCTACCTTTTAAAAAATCAAACCACTTTTAGACATGTATCATTCCTAAAGATTTGTCAGCTGTTTTAGAGCTCCCTTCATTTGAGCTTTTAAAGACGACTTTACAGATCTTTCATATTTTCATATCCAAGGCCTTATACTGCAGCTTCTATAAAAAATACGAATTTTAGCTGTCAAATTAAATTCATATATCTATCATCTCTAATCATCTGGACTTTTTGAGCTTAAGCTTCTCATTTTGTGGTCCAGTCATATTCACCCAGCTATCATCTTTTCAGATTCTAAGCTTAATATTAAAATTATGTCTACTTTTTAAAATATTAAACCACATTCAGCCATGTCTCTTCAGATTCTAAGCTAAAACCCTAAAACTTGCCTCATATGGCAGTTTTATAAAAAAATCTAAATTTTATTGTAAAATTAAGCTCATATGTCTATCATCTCTAATCATCTATGCTTTTTGAGCTTTAGCTTATTACCTTGCCAACAGTCCAAATTCACACAGCTGTCATTTTTTAAGATTCTAAGCTTAAAATCAAAACCTTGTCTACTTTTTAAAAGACCAAACCACATTCAGCCATATACAATAACTCAAGATCTCTGCTATATATGTATATAAAATATTGGCTTCTTTGAGGTCAAACAATCTATATATCTTTACTCACTCATATCATCTTTCCATTTGAGCTATATTAATACTTTCATATTCAAGGGGAATGAAAAATTGTATCTAATTTTTAAAAAGATTTGCCTATTTTGGGCCGAACTAAATTTATGTGTCTATCAACTTTTATTATCCTTGGTTTTGAGCACATTTGCTACTTTAGTACTATTAGACATTTTGGGATTCTACTGGAACTTACGTAAAAGATTTGGTTTTTATCGCATTTTATACTTTAGCGCCAAAAAAATGAAGATACATTACGTTTAAGATTCTACTGCAGTTTCTACAAAACATGTTTAGCTTTGTTAACAAACTAAATTTAGAAGTCTATCAGCATTGCTTCTATGTCTTTCAGTACAGTTGTTTCTTAATTTCTTTTATCATCATCTTTTATGTCTTATGTCTTCTCCTTCCATCATCTCTTCTCTTTATTGTCAAAACCAAGCTTAGAGGTCTATCATTATCGCTTCTTTATCTTTGAGGCATACCTGTTTTTTGGTTTCTCTTATTTACTCTTATCAACATCTCTTGTCATCATCTTTCATTATCCTCTCTTAGCTTCGTTGCCAAACCGAACAAAGAGGTCTATCATTATTTGTCTTTGAGCACATATTTTTATTGATTTCTTTGATCGTCATCTCTTATTTATCATCTTCTCTTACCATCATCTCTTCGCTTTATTGTCAAACCAAACATAGAGATCGTTCATTATTGTTTCTTTATCTTTGAGAGCATACCGGTTTCTTGGTTTCTCTTATTAGCTCTTATCATCATTTCTTGTCATCATCTTTTCTTATCCTCTCTTAGCTTCGTTGCCAAACCGAAACAAAGAGGTCTATCATTATCTCTTGTTTGTCTTTGAGAACATATTTTTATTGATTTCTTATCATGGAACATCCCTGTTTCTTGATTTCTCTTATCAGCTCTTGTAGCTCATATATTATTATCATGTCTTGTCATCATCTTTTATTATCAACTCTTAGCTTTGTTGCCAAGCCAAACTTAGTGGTCTATCATCATCTCTTCTTCATATTTGAGCATACCTGTTTCTTGGTTTCTTTTATCAGATCGTATCACCATCTCCTATCATCATTTCTTATCATCATCTCTTGTCATCATCCTTTATCATAAACTGTTATAATTATTTTTTACCTTCTTTGTCTTGGAGCACATATGCAACCTTGTTTCTTTAATCATTTTTTATCTTCTTTGTTTGTTAGCCTCATTTAATGTATTCATCTTCTAAAAATCTATGTTGGTAGCAAAATTCTATCCAATTTTTATTCATAAATTAACAAATTTTCATCAACTCTATATTTAAGAGTTCTTTTATCATATCTTATCTTTATCTCTTACCATCTTCTCTTGTTATCAAATATATTCATAATATCTTATAGTACCCTTTTATCTTCTTCTTTGTTTCCTTCATCATCTTTTATCTTCTTTGCATGTTTGCACCATTCAACTTATTCATCTTCTAAAACTCTATTTTTGTAGCAAAATTCTATCCAATACTTATTCATAAATGCATAAATTTTTCATCATCTTTGTATTTTAGACTTCTACAAGCAATATGTATAAATTTTGGGAATTACAGAATACGCAATAGACATATTTTCAATCTTTTTGATAAATCTATCATTTTAAACTCAAGATCTGCTTATTAAATATAGAGCAATTTATTATCTCTCATAATCTCATCAAAATTAAAGCATAGTCGTTAGCGAAATCTTTATTATCTCATCATCTTTACATTTGCGTTAATCTATCACCATCTTTAAACTCTCTGTATCTTGTACAACATGTTTATAATTTAATGCATATATTAGAGATTTAATGAGCCCATTGCAATGGCATCATCTTTATAGAAGAAGTCGCATTTAATTTTTTGGCACACTCACCTGAGCAGCGTTTTGTACAGTCAAAGTCCCAAAAACTGAATGAAGCAAGACCTTTCAAAGATATCTCTAAATATTTTCGTTATATCCCAATTTTTTTTATTATAACATATTTCTAATATTTTCAAAGTATTAGCCATGCAAGCATATCAATCAAGATCAATTGTGTTGCGTTAAGCGCAAAATAGTTTGGCCAGCCATAATAAATAGTCCCCGCCAGCTATCAAAATTCCTTTGGGGCCGTTTTTGCTTAAATTGAAATTAATTTGTGCGACACTTTCAATACACACACAAATAAATATAAACACATAGATACCATCACACAGATACATATTAGGTTTATGGTGTGAGCGCACTTTTGCTTACGTTTAAAAGTGTAAAAACGAAACGATTTTGTTTTTGTTTTATTTTATTTTATTATTATTTTTCATTTGTTTTTCGTTAATAATTTCTGTTATGAAAAATTGATTGAACTGAATGAGCTGGTGACACACTTGTTGAGTGTCAACACTCACCACACCACAACGAATACATGCCACACACATACACTACGGGGCAGCTGCCCCTCCTGTCCCCTAGCACCCAATTCACGCCCTATAACGTACTACGCGCCACACGCCACACTCGTTGCCATTATGCTGATGAAAAAACCCATAAAATGAGCATTTTTTTTTTCGTTCGTTTTATTCATTTTTACAACTTGCATATATTTTATTAAGATGAGGGACGAACCAGCCAAAAGACAGACAGGTTCATTTAATAAAAGTGTCATTAAAAAGGCAGCATGTGATAAATTTCGATAAATTATTAACTCGGAGTACCAAAGCGTGAGAGAGAGCGAAGAGAGAAGCTGCTGTACTTAATACAAGTTTTTAATGAACTGACATAGTTTTGTATTCGTTTTTTTTTTCATCATTTTCACATAATTTTTATGGCTTTTAAAATTATCATAAAATTTTGTAATTTGTGTAGCAGCAACTGGAGCGATTAGCTTAACAGATGATAAAAGCGTTAGAATGGATTGTAATTAGGGCATGCTGAGAAGGGGGGGAGTTAATCAGTCAGGTCCAGAAACCCCCAGAAAAATGAGTGGATAGTCTTTTGCGAGCTATGATATATGTTACATGAAGAACCCCCTAACAAAAAAATGATTCCTCCATATTAGGGCATACTAAGTAGGGGAGGTAATCAGTCGAGTCTGGATACCCGAAAAGTTGGAAAAATGGGTTGATAGTCTTTAGCGAGCTCTGATATATATACACTTCGAAGTGAAGAAGGGCATAATAAGTGGAAGGGAGGTGATCAGTAGGGTCCAGACTCCCCCAGACAGTTGGGAAAAGGGTTGAGTGAAGAACCCCGTCGAAAAAAGTGGAATTCCCCGATAACCGAAGTTCTCTAAAAAGCCCCGTAAATTTCTTTAAGAAAAAGTACATCGATATTCAACTCCTGCATTTCTTCAAAGAACTTAATCTGAGTTGAAAATAGTCGCAGAACTCTTCTAATTCGCAGTCTCATAAGCTTCATGTTAATCTTCCATAAAACAATTTATTTTAAAGGTTCTCTCCTACCACTATCCTTGACCATAGTAGCTGCATATTTTATTTAAACCCACAAATGTTACCAAAACCAAAAGCTAAAATGTCTAAGCTACAAACAAACCTTCCTGGTACCCTCCTGACTTCGTTGAAAAGATGGGTTGATAGTCTTTGGGGTTCTTGTGGGACTCTGCCCATATCCGAAGTTCTCTAAAGAGCTCCGTAAATTTCTTTAAAAAAGTACCTCGATATTGGTCAGCTACTTTTCTTCAAAGAATCTAATCTGAATTGATAATAGTCGTAGAACTCTTCGAACGCGCAGTCTCATGAGTCTTCCATAAAACTAATTATTTTGAAGATTATCTCCTACCACTATCCCTGAACATAGCAGCTTCATATTTTGCTTAGACCCACAAAAGCTACCAAAATTAAAAGCTATACCGTCTAAGCTGTAATCCAACCCTCCTGTGACCCTCCTGACTTAACAACTTTTACTCAAAACTCCCCCCCAAAAACAAATTCCCTCCAATAGTTACTACTTTGGCCCGCTTCTCGAATCCCAATCAAACTGTAACGCCGTCAATTAATAAAATTGTTATTGTTATTACAAAAAGCAACGAAAGTGAAATGAAAAATGTATCTACAAGACTGCAAACCATTTGTAGTACACTGCTCCATCAATTTAGGAGCAATAGTCGCCAAGGTATGGCCAACTACTTGGAATGCATTAGTGCAGTTCCAGACCAGAACAGAGTCTGCCCGTATGCGCAGCTGATGCTTGCCACAGTCTGCAGGCGGTTAATTGGCTTAAATTAAGGTAGCGATCAAATAGCAGCCAACAACAACTACAACAACAACTCAGATACTCAGTGAGAAACTCCATTTTGTTGTACGTTGTATTCAATTCTGAAAAATTCTCAGCTGAACTGAATTGAGCATTGAACTGAGGAGCAAGAGCTAGCTACCTTCAACGTGGTGCTGCCTCGGCCACATACAAAGTTATTTACCAAGTAAAAGCAGCCACAGTCATAAGTGCTCACACATATACACACACACACACATACGCACACTAGCTAGTTTGTCTATGTGTGTGCAGCAATTGGCTGACCCTCGTCGACGTTGTCGAACAAAGCAATCTTCAAGATACTCTCGCCTTCGTTTATACATACTTTGTTTTCTGTGGTTTGGTTGTGTCTCGCATACACGTTCTTTATAACATAGGTACATAATAGTGTGCGTGTGTATCTGTGTGCGTGCGTATCTGTGTGTGTGTGTTCTCCCTTTTCGCATGCTTGAACGCTTTTTTAAACTGATTAAGTCGACTCTTCAAGCGGTCGCTCGCTTGGTCGATGCGTCTCCATCTTTGTACATATGTATGTATGTATCTGTATCTGAGTATCTGTGTGTAAACCAGTTCGAGTATTTTTTGTTGGCTTTATTTTTTTTTCGCTTTTGATTGGCGCATGAGATCATCGCCTTTTACGTGGAACCGTTGCGTGAAGGCAAAAAGCAACGCAACTCTCGACAGCAAAAACTCTGAAATGCCAATAAAGTACAGCCAAATACACTTAAGACTGGGCTGGAGCAGCCGGCGGGTGAAGGTCTTGGGTGCGGGCCGAGCGGCATAAGACGGACAGAACTTGATTTGCCACGAAATTAAGTTGATCTTCGTATGTGGCAGTATGGGGGCAAAGAAACGATATAACCAAACACACGGCAGTTCCATGTTAATGGGTTTTCGCTGCTTCGCGCGTTCTTTTTTTTTTTTGTTTTCCGATACACTGACTGGAAGAGTCGTATGGGCGGGGAAGTAAGTTTGGTGGACAGATATGGTGCGGATCCGGGATTTGGTCTTCGATTAGAGCTCGTATAAGATCGTCAACCCTTTGTTACAACTTTTTGTGGGAGTCTGGAATTTAAAACCCCTTGTGGGTTCAACATCATGTACTACTATCTTCAAATAGTCTTGACCTATGTCCTCCGCGGATTCTCCACTGGATCATATGCTACCATCAAAAGTCTCACCCAATAGGAGTCTCTTAAAGACTTTTGGCGAAGTATGGATTCGAAAACCCTCGTGGGTCCCACATTAGATCATGTACTACCATCTTCAGATAGTCTTGACCTATGTCCTCCGCGGATTCTCCAATGGATCATATGCTACCATCAAAAGTCTCACCCATTGGGGGTCTGGGCAAGACTTTTGGGGAAGTCTGGGCTCGAAAACCCCTCGTGGATCCGTTACGATCATGTACTATCATCTTCAGATAGTCTTGACCTATGATCCTCCTTCGATCCTCCACTGGATGCTATATGGTAACATTTTCAGTAAGTCTGGCGCTATAAGTCATAGTGATTATGTGGGAAATTTGACAGCCATAAAAAAAGTCTCACCATAATAGTGGCTTGAGAAAGACTTTCCTATTCCTTTCCACTATTTTCCAATTGGATTCGTCGAAGTTTACATTTTTTTATTCCGCAGATACTTTTGCCTTAAGAGTCCTATAGGTTACTTGGGAAGTTGGACAAGCCTAATAGGAGTACCAACAGGTCTTGCTCAAGATACCAGCGATGCGTCTAAAAAATTTCGAATAGGGAATACCCTCAGTATTTTCTTTAAGGTATATAGTACATAAAAGTTATCAGCCATACAAGGAGAATCTCGAATCTTATCTTTCTTATATGCCTGTAGCACATGACTACCTCCAGAATCTTCTTTAAGGTATATATTGAAGTAATCATTAGTCTTACGAGAAAAGTCTAGAATCTTGTCCTTTTTAGCCCACCTTTCTGCTTTAAAGAGCATCCAAACTTCTGCATCTGCCTTAAGCTATCTTTGTTTTCAACATTTTTTGTTATGTGTGTTTTATTTCTTTGCCTTGGACTTATCGCCTGCCAAGATCTTACAGTTAATTTGTTTTCATTAAAAAAAAAAGAGCTCTGCATCTGAACCAACCTACCAGCGTCACCGCAGCACTAACGACCCTGAAGCTGACTACGCGTTAAGCTCCTCTTAATTGTTGCCGCTCGCTGTGGCACAAAGATGGCGTCAGTTTTGAGTTATACATAAATTCTTATATCTATAGCGTTTTCTTCTAATCTTGCAGTTCCCTCTTTGGCCTCCAGTCTACACCATCATCATATGCACAGCAAGGCTAGTAATGCGGCAGCCAGCCAGGAGCATGTGGAGCATGCAGCAAGTGCCACAGATTTGACAGGCAATGCTGAGGACTATCTGGTCAAGTGCACGCAATGTCACAAACGCTTTACAGAGTTTCAGGTAAGCAGTGCAAGCAGTTTGTGCAATCCAACCAGCTGCCATATGACACCCTTTTTTTCTATTCACACAGTCCCTCAGCGAGCACATTGCCAGCGAGCATCCGCATGACAAGCTCAACTTTGAGTCCAGCCGTGGCGCCAACTTAGGCGCCGCCGCTCAGCCGGAAAGCGATGCTGAGGTAGAGGAGCAGCTGGACGAATGCGATCAAAGCAATAGCAGCAGCAGTCGTAAATATGCCAAGACACCGCCCAATGCCGGCTCCAGCAATAACAACAACAACAATGAGACGGCCAAGAATCACAACAATAATAGTAGCAGCAGCAGTATTAACAAGCACTCACCCATGTGCTCGCCCAGCTCAGCTCAGCCACATAGCGCCAGCGAGCTTTTTGCACACTTGCCACATGCCGCAGCCGGCACACATCCGCCACATTTGCCCGCCCAATTGCATGCTCAATTCATGGCCGCCGCTTTGGCCATGCAATCCGCACGTACCGCCAGCTCACCCAGCAATCAGCTGCTACCGCCGCCACATCATCCACAGCTGAATGGTGGCAGCAATAGCAGCGTTGGTAGCAATTCCGCCTACGATTTGGATTTGACTGCAGCACGTTCCACCTCCAGTCCCGGTTCGATTACGGGCGATCTCAATGCCAGCTATCCGTGTATGCAGTGTACGGCTGCGTTTGGAACACGCGAGCAGCTGGAGCAGCACGAGCTGTTGCACTCACCTGGGGCCCAGCAGTCCACACAGAATGTGACACAGGTGAGCAGCTAAATATAAGTATATGAAAATAGTAGTAGACTATGGAAGGGTTGGAACGGGGAAAAAAGTCCTGAGCATCAAGGTAGCTCTTGAGAACTCCTCCTTGAACTAATTGCCCATGGAACCTGACTGTCTATAACCATTCCCTGGAAACCTTTTTTGAACTTGTCTTATTTTTAAAACACATACTCATAAAGACTATCTTTCAATCGTAAAATATTTTCCCTTTTGCTACGTTCCAAGTTATGTTGCTGATAAAATACCAGATTATATGCATATAAATATATATATACCTACATGTATATAAATACATTTACATATGTGTGTGTCTGTGGTTTTTATAAACGACGCACACTTGTTTCTTTCTGTGTCTGTGTGTGTGTGTGTGCGTTGGTTTCGTGTTAAAGTTCATAATCGTAAATAACAAGCGCATGTTACTCATACGTCATGCTGTCCCACTCGAACACTCAAGCACTCTGGAAAGCACATGTGCACAATGGCTGCCCGTTACCGTTACTCGTGAGAGCCATTGTGAAAGACGCCGAAGAAGAAGAAGAAGAGGCTGAAGCGGCAAGCAGCTGAAAAAGAAACAGACTTTGACTCTGGTCTGGTCTGTTTGAGTTTCAACGAATGATCTTTCTTTCGTTTTTTTTTTTTTTGGCTGCACAAAGAGTTGGCTTTGTTTTAAGCTACACAGATATACCCTTGATTCGGACTTACTCGGAAAGTCAGAATTCCATTGAGTTCGCGCAGAGGTTGGTCACCGGCCACGGGAAATGAATAACGATAACAGCGCGCTAAAAATTAATATATATATAGGGAAAAACATAAACACATGCACAGTTCAACCTTATATGAATGTGCCCATGTTTCCTGTTGACAAAACATCAAATATCAAACTACTCGCCTTATATATAAATCTCAAAAAAAGAAAAAAAAATATTCCGAAGTTCACAGCAAAAGTGATTAACACAAAAACAAGATAAAAAAGAAACAATTCATTGAACAAAATGTTTTGAGAAGTATTATGCTTAAAAAAATATAATGGTCTTAGATGAAATAAATATATATTAGAAAGTTCTACCTATGTGTAGGTTTTAGATTAGGCTAAGGAAATGAGTTGTTCTTTTTATAGTCGGACTTTTCTGACTCAGCAAAATATTTTCATGCTCAGTTTAAAGTCTGACTTAAGACTTCGAACATATTAAAAATTCATAAAAAATACAGATAATTCGCTCAGAAACTTCAACCTGCCCAAAACACAAATGAAACCGATTTTCAAAATTAATTCGATCTTTATACCCTGTACCGTATGGTACAAAGGGTATATTAAGTTTGTGCAAGCCGAAAATGTATGTAACATATAGAAGGAGACGTCGGAGACACCCCAAAGTTACCTAGAATATGATCAGGGTGAATAGAGAAGTCGATATACCCATGTCCGTCTGTCCGTCCGTCCGTCCGTCCGTGTGAACGCCTAGATCTCAGAGATGGTAAGAGCTAGAGTTACCAAACTTTCACATTAGATCCCATATTACTCCATAGGAGGCAAGTTTATTTTATTTTTTTGATATCGGGGATAAATTATATAGCTCCCATGGGGGTGTTTGAGACGACCTCGAAAAAAAAAAGCGTTTTAGATGAATAATTCGTTTGTTTATGTAGATATCGTAACGAAATTTGGCAATCGAAAGTTTTTTATAGTTCCCAATCACTGTACCAAATTTGATCAAAATCGGTTGACTATATCATATAGCTCCCATAGGACCGATCGGCCAAAATAACTTTTTTAAAGAAAAATTGGCTATATTTCGTTTTTTAATAAAGATATCCTAACCAGATTTGGCGTTTGGAAATTTTTTAGACCACTTAAGCAATGTGCCAAATTTGAACAAAATCGGTGGACTATATCATATAGCTCCCATAGGTCCGATCTTCCAAAACATCGATTTTTTAACAAAATTTGTTGTGTTTCGTTTGTTTGTTAAGATATTGGGACCAAATTTGACATTCGTGAGTATTTTATAGTTCCTAAGCACTGTACCAAATTTAATCCAAATCGTTTGACTAGATCATATAGCTCCCATAGGACCAATCGGTCCAAAAACACGTTTTTTATACAAAATTCGATGTGTTTTGTTTGTTTGTAAAGATATTTGAAATAACTTTGGCGTTCATATCTTTTTTAAGGTATTTAAGCACCGTGTCAAATTTTATTGAAATCGGTTGACTATATCATATAGCTCCCATAGGAACGATCGGTCAAAAAAAAATTTTTGCTTAAAAATTCTTCTGGTTTTTTGTGAAGAAATCGGACTTTATTACAAGCTAGTGGTACAGGGTATCCTAAAGTCGTCCGCGCCCGACTTTACGTCCGCCATTTTTTTTTATTAAAAACATCTTTTGAAGATCAACAAAAAAATGTTTATAAGAAACATTTTTGTTATGTATTTTTTGTTGAAACCTATCAGATGAGATCAGTTTTTTTTTTAAATATGTCTCCAAAATCGTATTCAAAACAAAATTTTTGAAATAATATAAATATAATAATATATAATACATAAATAAAATAATTCAAAACTTTTCAGTAGTTACTTCATTATTGTTTTACAAAAATTTTAAACTAAAAATCATTTAAAATCAGTCTCTTGATTTTAAAACAAAAATAATTCAAAACTATTTAGTAGCTTCTTCATTATTGTTTCACAATTATCTTTTTCTAAAAATCAGTGCTTTGTTTTTTATCCAGCTAACAGTCTTCCAAAAAATTCGAATTCCCAATCTCTCTTATAAGATTTTTGAGAACTCCATTTTCTTTAAAAACGTATGTTACATATAAATCATTCAGATTATTATGAATTTCTCAGAAAAAACCATAAAAACTATAATTTTTAGTAATGTGATTAAATATTGTAATTTCCTCAGAGTTACCTACATATAAATTATTAGTCATTTAAAGCAAGGTTTAATTCCCAAGTCCCTTGTTCTTAGTTATATATATTTTCTCTGGAACTAAAGATTTCTAGTAAATATGTACTTCAACTTATTTTTGTACACATTTTTTTATCAGCTAGCAAAACAACAGCAACAAAAACAACAACCACATAAACTATGATAAGAAACACCGTCATAATAAAAAAAAAAACAAGTCTGGGGTTTATAGAGAAAATGGTTTTCACAACAGGCATAAAATAAAACGTAGGCGTTTACCAAAGTACAAACCTACACACACACACACATATCAAAGAGACCCTAGAAAAAAAATATTAAAAAAAACCCAAAGGCAACAACAACAATGGCTCACACTGAAAAAAAACGAAGCAAGTTAGACTGAGAAAAAAGTATTATCAGGGGAGCCAAGTTAAGCTGCGCTGCGCAAGTGCAAGTGAGATAGATTTATAACTCTCAGAACAACTCTGAGTAGAAGTCACACACACATACATACGTACATACACACATACATACACTATACATAAATACAAGGCACTCGTCTGTCACTCAACGGCCTACGACCTATCATAAAGTATGCGAGCGACTACATAAGATTATGTACTAGCTACCAATACATAGGCAGCTTGTATATAAGATACTGTCAGTCACAGAGTCATAACTCCCAATTGTGCAGTTGTTGTTGTTGTTGTACGCCTCTTGTTCTTCGTCTTAACGACAACATTGCGCTGGTTGTGTGATAAGGTATTAAAATAAATGGTTACTACAGGCAACTGATAACAAGCACACACACACTGAGAAACTCATAGATACTGATACGACGCACTTTTAGTACTAGGCCTACCCACACATTCAATTGTTGCCTCAAGTAAAACTTTTGCTAGGTTTTGGTTTTTCTCACTTTTGGTATGCCCTTACAAGAGGTACATTGCTGATTAAAAGTTTATGGATGTCTAAAAAAAAAACTTCCCATAATCAGAAAATTATGCTAAAAGTATAAAACTATATCCAGTTATAAAGAAATATATTCTAAAGTTGGTTCGTAGACACAAAATAGGTACGTTATATAGAAAACTTTCAGAATATTATACAGAATATCGATATTGTGGGATTCAGAGTGCAGTGTTCTTGAAAATAATAAGTAATATGAAAAGATCAAATCCGATATATTGTTAAAGAGCTCCAGAAGATATTTCGTTGTCAAATTCGTAAACAAGCAATAAGTTCGCTACATATAATAAAAAACTATTTATACTGAATTCCGATGTAGGAAGATCCAGAGGACAGTGTACTTGAAAAGAATTCATAATATGAAAACATCAAATCCCAAAAATTGCTGAAAAGCTCTAGAAGATATTTCTTTGTCAAATTTTAGAATTTTGCACCAAACACGATTTTTTGAGCGATTTGGTTCTATGGGGGCTATATGATATAATCAACTGAGTTTTAATAAATTTGCTAAAGTGATGGGAAACTCTAAAAGAGTGTAGGTTATAAAATTGTTTTGTATAGAAGTGCGTTATAGTGAAATTGGTTTCTTGTAAATTCTTACTATAAAGTACAAAATAACAATTTTTAACCTATAAATGTTCATCTGCTCCTTCATAACTTCCGAACATATTACTCGAACTCGTTGGCAGCGTCTTGATTGACCGCTGGTTATAGGCTATAGAATACTCCCATATCTTCTATCGTTACATAGTAAATTTTTTTATATAGAATTTCTATGTTGGAAGAATTACAGAGAAGTGCACTAGAAAAGAATTCGTAAAAAGAAATATTGACTGTAAAGAAATTTTTTAAAGAGCAGTTCGTCTCTTGCAAATTCTTATGCTTATTATAAAGTACAGTATTTTATTTTTTATATGCAAAATGTTCATCTGTTCCCTTGTAACTTCTTAACCGAATACCATAATTTAACAAATAAACTATCGTTGGTAGCGTCTTGATAGTCCGCTGGTTATAGGCTATAGAAAAATCATGTAACTTCTATCGTTATATAAAAAATATTCTATACAGAATTTCGGTATTGGAAGAATGAGAGTGAAGTGCACTTGAAAAGAATTCGTAAAATGAAAAATTTAGTGTAAAGAAATTTTTTAACGATCAGTTCGTCTTTTGAAAATTCCTGTTTTATTATAAAGAATATTTTTTCAGTATTTTAGTTTTTATATGCAAAATGTACATCTGCACCCTCATAGCTTCTGAACAGAATATCATAATTTGACAAATAAGCTATCCTTGGAAGCGTCTTGATAGTCTTTAGTCATAGGCTATAGAATAATCATGTTTTTTCGTACAAAATTTCGATATTGGAAGAATCAGAGAGAAGAGCACATGAAAAGAATTCGCAAAATGAAAATTTTCTGTAAAGAAAGTAATGGCAGTGTGTCTCTTGTAAATTCTTATTATTATTATTATAAAGTACAATATTTCATTATTTTAGTTTTTATGTAAAAAATGTTCATCTGTTCTCTTGTAACTTCTAAACCGACTATAATAATTTAACAAATAATCTCTCGTTGGAAGCGTCTTGATGGTCCCCTGGTTACAGGCTATACAATAATCATGTATCTTCTATTCACTTATAGAGTATTTAAATTTCTACCAAAGTAGATTTTTTTACTGGTTTTTTCTCATATTTTTCATAATTTCTTAAGATATATTGTAAATTCGTATTCTTATTCTAAAGTACAACTATACAGCATTTAAGTTTTTGACCTATGTGTAAATAAGTACATCTGCTCCCTCATAATTTCTGAATAGATCATCATAATTCAACAAATGAGCTCTATTTGCCAGCGCCTTGATAGCCCACTGGTTATAGTCTATAGAAAAGTCATATACTTCTTCATAACTTATAGAGTATCCAAACTTCTACCTACATCATTATTTTTTCCTTTTCCTTATTTTTTTTCATATTTTCTTAAGATATGTTATAAACATAAAAAGCCTACAACAAAAAAAAAACAAGTTTTGGGACCAGTCACGGCACGACGTCTGCTTGTCCGATAAGCAAAGCCCCGCCTCTACCCCCTGAAACTACCACAGTGTGCCCACCTTGCTGCTTTATACGCCCCAGCGGCTATTAAAGCCACATAAATTATAATTTTGTTGCATTTGAACGCCCCATGCTGCAGCATATAAACGTTCCACCCCTCCAAAACTGAAGTTGTTCATGCTCATAAATTCATATGGGCTAGTTTTCGCTTTTTTTTACCTTCATCTCGTAAAAGTTGGCCAGCCCCCAAAAAACTCATATGAGCTGGAAGCGTTCTTTTTTTATCATGATTTCTTTTTTTTTTTGACTGTTGTGCGGCGTTATTAATATTTACCTAAGCTGCCAACGTGCTCTTACCACTGCTTGCCACATGTAGCAAGCATATACAGTCAGTTGGTTGTTTGGTTGCTTGCTTGCCCCAAAGCCTTATCAAAAAGCTAATAAAGTTGAACAAGTCTGTCTGCAGAGTGTGGCAGCCCTTCCCTCGTCTACCAGTTAAGTTGCTACATTTTGCAGCTTTGACTTTAAATTTCAACACTTTGTGGCTTATAATTTACCGCTGTGTTAATGACATTTAAACATATGCAACAAAAGCCAAAATGGCAACAAAATGATACATTGCCTGTTATTGTTGCAAATTGCTGTACAAGAGTACGCTCCCCTTATAACCCAAAACTATCTACGTCACTGACACACCCGGACACCCACACCTCTTATGCCTTTGTTGCATGCTGCATAATTGATATGGCCATACTGCGTTTATTTAATATTGTTTTAATTTGAATGACCAATACTCTCCAGCATAAAGCTGGATTTTTGCTTACACGTGTATTAAATTATTATGTGTGAAAACAATTAATTATGCGGCAAACAAAAAGCCATGTGCTGCATGTTTCACAATGTGCAACATGCAACAGACAATCGAGACAAAGTACACAAATTGCGCACAAATGTAGGCAATGTATTTTTATTATTGAAAATGCATTTAAACGTTGCAAAAAGCTCTGCCACAAGCTTCGACACAACGTTGACAGACTGCGGCCAGTCCGGCGGACAGTGGGTCAAGCTTATGAAAATGTTGCGACATTTAAGCGGCAGGCATAAAAAAAAAAAGAGAAAAATCAACTTTAACATTTCACATATCACATTTTGTAGCAAAGGTCAACATCATTAACGGGGCAAAGAGAATAAAGCTGGTAGAAAATGAGCGAAAGTTGGTATTGTGGTTCGAGGAAGTGGAAATACTCTTTAGATATCTAAAAGCATAATTGTTTTCAATAAGTCATAAGTGCATCTCTGCATTTCTTTTCCTTTGTGTAAAGCAAACCGAATACCCTCCAAACTATACTCCAAAGCCGATTCTAATAACTTCCGATTAATTAACTTTTTTTTTGTCCTTAGACCCTCTTGATATAAAGAGGGTTCTGAAATTCTTGAAAAATTTCAAACATTTAAAACCGATTCTAGAAATTTCTGATTTATCAACTTTATGTTTGTCCTGAAACCCTCTTGATATAAAGAGAAATACATTCTGAAATTCTTGAAAAATCTTAAATTACATACAACATTGTTCTTCGATGACTCTTGATTTAAAGAACAAAAATTCTAGCTTTCGATTTAAGCAAGTGTATCCCATACTAGCGAGAGCAAATGGCAGGGCATAAATTATTGGTCAAACTCAAACAACCAACAGGAGAAAAAGCCGTTGAAACAAAAAAAAAAACACATCAAATGTAAACTTTCAACGGGCATAAATTTGTTGCCACCAACAACAACAAGAACAACAGAAAGAGAGGGGCAGAAAAGGTGCAGCAATTAAATATTTGCTTAACTGCGCTGCCCACACACACACTCACACTCTTGCTCTCTCTCAACTACACACACATACAAGAACTAACTGACTCGCTCGCTCACTTTTAACTTTTGGCCACAATTCATTTGCCACCTTTTGCCACCACAAAATGGCGTGCAATGTGTCTGACTGTTGATGTGGTGAGTTTTTTATACACTGTAATATAAAGCTAAAAGTATATTTGTTTAGGTGACAAGAATTTTGTGGGGGAATAAATGCTAGAAGTTTACAAGTAAGACTTAAAAAAATCTAAAGAAATCGGAGCCATCTACTAAGTAGCAAACTTAATATAAGAAAATATTTGTCTTCAATTCATTATTCTTTAATTATATTTGCAAAAAAGTAATTATAAATACCTGGTTTCTTTTTACTAAATTCGAAAAATAAATCTTCATAAAATTTAAAAACAAACCGAAAAACAGCTCGGTTAGAGGATATGCAAAATGTAACAATTTCTACAAATAAATCGTAAAAATTGCCTATCTATAAAATAGCAAAATTAAAAATAATACCTTTAAAAAAAAACTATATAGTTTACTTCGCAATAGTTATAAAAAATTTCTAGATGTCTTTAACATAATTTTTATTATATCACGACTCAGAAAATCATCTTCTTTTACAACCTACCAAAATAAATTTTCTATGTACTCCAAAATATTTATAAGATTTATAAAAATACCAGATTGCCATTTCTTTGACTCTTTCATTTTTAACAGAAACCATGAGACTGACTGACATTTTTCCTGTACGAAATCTTGAATTTTTTACATTACTTAAAAAAAAAATGAATGATATTTTAATAGAAAATAAAATTTTTATACGGATCTTTGAATTAATCCATTTTAGTGGATATATATAAGATTATTTTAACCAAACTCACACAAAAAATACTGACGTTTTCTAGATTAAAAAAAAAAATATTTTTTATCTCAACCAAATTTATAAATAAATGCAATAACGTTTCCAAACAAGGTATAATTTTAGAACGTATCATTATAGAAATTTGAGTTGGTTCTTTGAATTTAGACATACAATAAATTTTAAAAATTACTTTTTCTATAATAAAAAATATATTTTTTATCTCGACCAAATTTAAAAATAAGTATAATAATAGCATTTCCATACAAAGTAAAATTTTAGGACGTATCATAAAAAAATTTGTGATAGTTCTTTTTCCATTTTAGAGGATATACAAATGCATCAGGTTCTTTTAGCCAAACTACCACAATAAATATTGATAGTGACATTTTTTAATTTAAAAATAAAATGTCGACCAAATTAAAAAAAAAAAAATGTAAAAAAACCTTTCCATACTAAGTAAAATTTTAGAAAATACGAATTAAAAAATATCTGATATGGCTTTTAAAATTAAGGCTGAAATTCAGATTAATATTCCAAAAATTTTAATTGATCCAATTCTTTTATTTACAATCATAATAAATTCCCTGATTGATTATTTTGTCAGTCGCCCTGGGAGGAGCATCTCAATTAATAGGCAGGGAATAGTTTAACGCCGAAACCGAAGGGCAGGAACTAATATTGAATGAATTAACTGAGATTTTCTTAATACAAAATTTTAAAAATGGCCTCTGACCCTTCTTTTATTATTGGAATATAATACTCAATGCTTTTAATATCAATCAAATAAATTGAGAACAGCAATGTTGTTATCTAAGTGCCTGAATATGAGGCCCATCTATCCAATCACGTTATTTTTTCATTTTTATGGATATTAGCCCTGTTTCTCAAGACCATTAACAATGTTCGCAACAAAACTCGTCAAAAAACCTCATCATCATCATAATTTTCTATATCTCCTTCTAGGTCATAGAGCGTCAGTCAATGTAGAGAGTCAAAATTTGCCAATTGTATGTAAAGATCATATCTATACTGTTTACCAAAGCGCTTCAAAAGAGTATGGTCAGTATTAGCTGAAAGTATGACTACTAGTCCGGCTAAAAGGGTACTTTTTAGTCGGTCTTTCCCCACTGCATCCAATCTACTTGGATGTAAAGATCATGTCTAACTTAAACAAAACCAAAGTGCTTCAAAAGAGTATGCTCAATATTGGTTGAAGCAATTATGACTACTAGTCCGCTTTACAGAGTACACTTTAGTCGGTCTCTCCCAACTGTATCCCATCCACTTGCTTTATTTTTTTTTTCCGTAGAGGGAGCTTAAAAACGTAACATTTCAAATTGAAAAATTATATGCACTTTAGGTGTAATCCTGTGTGTAGACAGACGTCCTGCACCGCGACGCGATGACGTAGCGCACTCAGCGCGCTTGTCTGTGGCCATCTATAGAGGAATCCTCTCAACATGGTTGGTCACTTGACTCCTCTTTACCTCCCCACCGACGCTCCTCGCTCACTTGACGAACGCCAGCAGTGAAAAATTAATAGCAATTTATTTACTCTTACGTTGAACCCTAACTCTTTTGCTGCTCTTTTGTTAAATGTATTTTTATGTATTTACACACACACACACATGGAGTAAGGTCAGCGCATGTGTGTGTGTATGTGTGACCACACTGGGCAGCAAAAGTTTCAGTTCAGCACAACAAAAAAAAATTATTTGCAATTAAAGCAAACAAATTAAAAAACTTTTTCCCATGCTTTTTACATTTTTATATGTATTTAAGTATAATGTATATAATAATATTGAAATTTATTTTTAAAAAGTTGTGAAATTTATTAGTTAAACTTCACATAAATTATAACAAATATAAAATATAATATAAAGTTTGTCATTGTCAACTGGCTATAAATATAATGAAAATGATTTCGTAAAATGCACGACATACCTATGTACTATATACCTACTATATATATATAAAGACTACTTCCTATATGGCACACCTGCCCCTTACCTATCCTACCAGAGGCTGCACATTTTTTTTAGTCTTTCTTTTTTAAGTTACTCTTGAGATTTATATCAACTTTCACCGTGAGCATCATAAATTATGCAGCCGAGTTTTGCTCTCACATGGAAATTCCACAGACATTTCCCTTGGCTACGAAATCCCTTGGGTTCTTTCACTTTTCCCAGCAATGTTGACGTTTATTATGCGGTTGTTACTTGATATGTTTAATGCAGATGAGCCCAACATTTACCGACACTTGACTTTTACGTGTATATTATGTACATGCTTTTTTCTTCAAATATTTTGACGAAAACATTGACCCAGAAATCACATAAAACTCAAGTTTTTTTAAGAAATTTTCACGGCGCCAGAGCAATTTGCCAACTTTGCTTATGTTTTTATTAGTATTATTATAAATCCCACCACGCTCTTTATCAAATGTTTTAAATTTAATTTATTTCGCTCTATAGTCCAAATTTATGTTTTCCTAATACGCGCTAGTAACATTTTGTTTTATAAAGATTATAGAATGTTTTAAATTTTCAACGTGTTCTCGCATCATTGAGCAAAACGTTTTATTTATAAACAATTTAATTTGATTTGTCGTGTGTTGGCTGATTTGGGGAATTCTAGGGGGGTTTTTTTTTGACTAGAAGTTCCATTAAGAAAACGACACAGTGAAAATTTGTTTGGAAACAAGCAGCAATCCGGTATAAACCGGTAGAAAGACTTAATTAAACTTTTAAATACAAAATCCCTTCACATTTAGAGTCTCAAAAAACAGATTTTTACTTTTATTCAAATCGCTTCAAAATCGATCGAGTTAATATTAAATTTAGATCTTTAAATAAGTCACCCTGTAACCGACACCTTAGCACTGTATCAGACCTACTTGTACACATTTAGATTTATATTTATGGTGATTAGGGTGGACCAATACTATCACATTCATTGCTTTTATTATATAGAAAAATTTTTTGAATTAACATTTTGCATATGTCAGCCTTACAGTTTTTTACAATTTTTTCAAATCGCTTAAAAATCTATTGAATTTAGATTGAAGGATGAATAGATGAAGTTTTGATATGAATCACCATATAATTTTATTCGGAACCTCAAAATTGTATCTGATCCAGTTATATATACCGAGCCTAATGTGTATTGTGATTAGGGTGGACCAAAAGAGTTATTCGTAGCATTTATTGTTTGAAGAATTTACACGAGTAATCTTACCCAAAATTTCAATTTAATTTTAGCAAATATCCTTAGGGATTAGGAAGGAAATTTAAAAAAATTTAATAAGGAATGTCCCTTGAATTAAAAAAAGGAAAATCACCCTACAAAAAAAGCATTCACTCTTCGCTTTGACTAAATTTTTTGAGTCGATCAAGGGGTTGGTAGTTATCTGATGAGGGCTTAAACTAAAAGTGAATTTGAAATTTCTTGAGAGATCCATGTGTCAAAGGTATTCATGATAACTTTTAAATACTTCAGTTTTTCCAAAAATATTATTGTTTGTTTTTTGTTAATTTGCATTTTTCATGTATTAGAACACAGAACTGTTGTTCACTTTTTTTCAAATCACCTCAAAATAAATCGAGTTTAGATTTTAGTATGAGGATTTTAAATGAGTTACCTTGTAATTAAATTCAAAATCTCAACAATGGTTAATTCAATTTATGGTGGACCAAAAGTATCAAATTCGTAGCAGTTATAATATGGAAACTATTTTTATAGATCGAAAATTTTAAGCTTGAGGGACCTCAATATTGATCAGGTATTGTTTACATTCAGATAAACGTATATTAGATATATCTTGGGGTGCATAAAAAATATGATTTTCGTTACTTATTTTATTTGGAAACTATTTTCCCCATCAATCGAAAAATTACTAATTTTGGATGAAGGTTTACCAATTGGTTGACCTTGAGCAGAAATGAATCCTTAAAATATGTTGGGTTAAAGATATTAAATGTGCATTAAATTTCGGGTGGGCCAAAAACAGCAATTTGGTTACCATAGATCAAGGATGTATCTCATACCATTTTTCTTGATCCAAATTTAATAATAGCCGACTCGCTCAATACCTTAAGGGTGGACCAAAATCAACCATTTGTCAGCTTTAGATCATAGATGGATCCTATACAATTTTTTGGGGTCACAATTTCATTCATAGCATGCTTCACTTTTTAGATATAAGTAAAGGCGTATTAAGAACAGAAATAAATTTAGTTACTTTAGTTTAGATGGGTCTAATACCATTTTTCGTGATCCAATTTATCTGCTTAGGGTGGACCGAAATCATAGATCATATATCCCATACCATTTTTCAGGGATCCAAATTTCGTTCATAGCAGGCTCAATTTTAAGATATTAATAAAGATGCATTTAGGTAAGGGTGGACCGAAATCCATTTAATTACTTTAGTTCATGGATAGACCCATACCATTTTTCGTGATTCAGATTTCATTCATACTTTCGATTAGTTTATATACAAAAATTTTGTAAGTGGGGCGGATCTCAAAAACCCTCCAAAACCCACCTACGAAACCCTCACCTCTCTAAATCACCTGATCTGCAACTCACATTCCAACTACAAAAACTCATCTGAGAAAATTCCATACTGTTTAGCAATTCATCCCATACATAACCCACCTCTAACCTTTTTGACGTAACAACCAGCCAATTTTCAGAATTTTAGCATTCCCAGCCTTACTGATAATTTTGCTGATAATGTTTGCCTTTGTTTTTGTCAGCACTTTCATTTTCCGCACACAAGGTACAGTCTAATAGTTATTAGCTAGTGTCGATAACAGACGCACACGTGTGCGTCTCTCTTGATAGCTAGGCCTTTTTTTTTTTGTTGTCTGGAGCACTTTCGTTAGCGGCAGGCCACATGTTCTTACCGCTTAATTAATTAAATTTCTACAGAGCTCCTCAGCCATATATATAGCATTTTAATGAAATTTTTATGCCTGCTTAATAAAAACCAATTAAGAGCTAGTGCCAAAGAGCAGGCACTGCTCATACCTTACTTAAGGAATAGAGTATGTATGTCTAATAATAAACAAATATATGCCAAGTCAGTTTTGTTTGCCTGGAATTTACAATGATGTCACTGATAAGGAAGATCTGTTTTGTACAAATAAGTAGCGCTTATGAGGAGCGGCTTAGCGCTGGGTGGTCCCGGGCTGGTCCGAGGGCTTCTTTATCTCGCACAGCTTGTGGCGGGCGATAAGAAGAAAGAAAACTACCGGAAATTAGTTGATTAAGGGAGGGTAATAGTTGTAAGTAGCTAGCAGGTTATAGGAGAAGAAACTAAATGAAAGCTGGTCACACTAATGAAGGTAAAGTTACTTGTCTGTATGAACAGCTATAGCTCCAAGATCATAGCCACTAGGTATGCCAAATTTGCCTACACACTTCCTCTAGAGAAGAGGTACAATGAGGGTCAGCTTAATACTTTTTTGAAACTACCTCAGTCTCACCTCTGGCCTAGAAGAAACTGCTAGCAGGATATTTTTTTCCGAAAAAGGGTTCCTCACAGAGAGGGGGCTCTGCGACCAAAAGGTCTTTTATACCATACCCCTAAGTTAAAGCAAAAGACTTTCCGCTTTCCGAATGAATAGCAGTAGGTCTTTTGTTGGTATTGATCTGAGATGGAAGGTACTAATCCGTTCCTTTCAAATGTGATAGGCTCTGTCCCATACCAGCGCTGGGCAGTCACAAAGAATACTTCTGGTGGTTTCATCGTCTTCTAGACAGAGCCTGCACTCTGAAGAGTCCGGTAGGCCAACTTTCTGTAGATGGTATCTAACTATGCGGTGGCCAGATAGGTAAGCTACCAGGAGCTTCAGGTCCGCTCTGCCAAGACCTTTTGTCTTGATCGCATCTAGAGCTTTGATAAGCACTTTTGCTTGACGAAGCCCCGCAAGGAAAAACCAGTATCTCCTATGTTCTGCAGCCCATTTGTTTATCATGGTTTTGATTGTGGACCAACCAATACCACAAAATGACCCAGGAGATGTAGTCAGGGTGAAGGCACCCAGCACGATCGTCAGCGATCGTGTTACCATCCACTCCCGAGTGTCCAGGCACCCAACATAGCACGACTTTGTTCCGGGTGGACAGGTTTTGGAGGTAGTTATGACGTTCTTAAACCATTCTGGAGAAGATGCTCCAGGATGGCAATGCCCTAAAAACAGCTTGGCTATCTGAAAAAATGCATATGTTTGCTCCCCTAGTTGCCTTGAGAAGGATACTAAGGGCGCAGATCTCTATGGCATCTTGAAGGACGCTAGGCCAGAAACCCATTGCGTTAGAGATTCTGGTGTTGGGTCCAACGATTCCAACACCTACACCCTGCTCAGTTTTGGGCCCATCCGTGAACCATTGTTGCCACCGGGGGTTTCCACATCAGCCCAAGCCTCCCGACTTGGGAGAAGAGAGCTAGCAGGTTATAGGAGAAGCAACAAACTAAAGGAAAGCTGGTCACACTAATGCTTGAAAACTGACTTGTCTGTATGAACACCTATAACTCTAAGTTTAGAGCTACTAGGAACTCCAAATTTGCCTCGACTCTTCCTCTAATGAAGAGGCCCAATATTGCTGGGTCAAGCCAGTATAGTAACCTGGTCACACTAATGCTAGTAAACTGGCTTGCCTGTATGGACAGCTCTATCGTCAAGTTCTTAGGCAGTAGGGAGACCAAATTTGCCTCCACTCTTTCTCTAATGAAGAGCCACAATGTTGCTAGGTCAACCCAGTATAGTAAGCTGGTCACACTTATGCTTGTAAGCTGACTTGTCTGTATGAACAGCTATAGCTTCAAGATCTTATGCATTAGGGATACCAAATTTGCCTTCACTCTTCCCCTAATAGAGCGTCACAATGTAGCTGGGTCAACCCACTACTTTGTTGAGAGACTACCTCAGTCTGTCCTAGCCCAAGACCACACAACTGCTTCAAAGAAAAATCAAGCTAAATGTATGTGACACCCGCATGTACTAGTCCGGAACATTTAGGTCCTATATATACCTAATGCCGTATGTACTCTATGTACGCAGTTAATTGCCGCTGACACAGACAAGAAAATTTTTGATGACGATTTTTACTACATAGTAGTAACATATATACATATATATATATTGCACTTGCTATAATTATATAGAGACCACGTAGGTGGGCGCCAACAACTAACACAACAACACTAATAGACAAATCAAATAAAAATACGGGGCGTATACTATATATATATATATAGAGTATGGCAACGCCAGCAAAAACGACAGAGCTAATTTGTGAAAGTATTTCATTATTTTTTCGGTTTTGAAGCCAACATTTTTATGCATTGAGTGACATGGGAATTTGGCTATAATAGCGCACATAATTGGCTTTAAGGCCCCACCTCTAAGAAACCAAAAAAAAAAAAAAGCTTTTAAAGTGACAAGCTTTGTTGTTGTTATTATTGTTGTATGCCTTTCGAAATTGACAAAATGCCACAGTCAGTAAAAAACTCATATAACATGGCTATACACTCACTTTTTTCTTTCCTTGGATTTTTTCCTATAGAGTATATATAGACGCACCTGTTGTGCCTGAAATACGCGTAAACAAATTATAACAGCGGATTTTACTTTTTGTTTTTGAGGTCAGCTATAAATTTTTTTTATTATTTCTTGTCTTTGCAAAAATTAATCTAACAACGCCACAAAGTATTAGAAATAAAAATATAACAAATGTCTAACGTTTTTATGGCAACAACTAAAACAACATAAAAAAAATTATAGCAACTGCGACCCAATTTTCAAAACATTGTCGGGGCTGTCCAAATGTTAGTTGTCGCTTATCTCGCGGCCCCCTTTCAATTTGCGACGCCGTCTTTTGATGGCAGCTGCTACTAAACAAAAAAAATATATATAAAAATTAATAATAATATATAATATATTTGTATGTGTGTACTACATATAGTATGACTGTCGCTGATTAGACTGAAACTGAATGAAATTTTAAGCGCATTGACGTACCTTGCTATAAAAACTAATTATAGTATGTCAGCTTCGAGTAGTAAAAATCAGCACACGTTCTTCGCGCCCAAAGTTCGCTGCTAAAGGTTATCAATGGTTAGTAAAATAATAAATAAAACTGATATAATAGAGGCACTACGTAGGGTTTTTGAACCCCAAAACATTTCGAGGTTTTGGCCACACGTTCTTCAAGTTCTTCATTTCGCTACCAAGTTCATTCACTTCGGTACGCAGCAATTTATGGCAGGTCTCGCTGCTTTTGTCTTTTTCAAGTACTATATTTATATTTATTCTTGTTTTAAAATTGATTAACAGGAAAATACTTTTAAGCTCTGCGGTTTGTTAATTCCTCGGACATCGGACATTTTTATGGCACGCATTCTTATGCCAAAGTAACACACATTTTTATGGCTAGCAAACAGCTGCGGTTTTGCTGCAGCTGATAAAGTCAGCGCTGATATATAATATTTTTTTTTTATAATAATATATGTTTTAGCTTTTACATTGCCAGTGCAAAAATAAGCTAAGCAATTATGCTATAAATGCTGTTGAATGTTGAATGTCTAGGCACGTTCCTTGGCGCCAAGTTTTAAACACAATATTTTTATAGAAAATCTTCAAAACAAAAATCATCGCCGTGCCGATATAATAGACAATTCAATGTTCCTCTATTTTCGGCAAAAGAAATATGAGTTTTATATAAAGAAATTTTTTCTATATATTGCTTCTGGTCTAAGGTCTAGTTACTCTTTGTCCTACAGTTGTCTTAGTAATTGATTGAACTGAAAGGTGAATTTTATGATTTAAACTTCCAGGGTATTTCCAGTCGATCTATTTTTCTGCGACTTGGTTGACATCTGTGCCAAATTTCACGTCAAAATATTCATAAATGTTTGAGATATGACTGATTAAAAAAAAAGTAAAACTTTTAAACGCACCTTCATCACAGTATTATATCGTATATTTAATATTTAAGTAAATAATTAAATATATTTAGAGGTCAATAAAAAATAATTCCACTATAGCTAAAATTTAAAATTTATCCCGATGTTATTTTCACGTCATCTATTCAATTTTAAAGCACGTCTTCTTGGCATCTTCATACATACATAATATTTTTGGCGGTTTTTCTATGCAAATAACCATACAATGTACCATAAAACATGGCAACAAATGGTTGAAATTTTGTATTTCTTGAGTTTCCTAGTTCCTACAATTTCATTGCCCAGAGATTGCTAAAAATTTAGTCTTTGTCGTGTTTCATAGTTTCTAAGATTCCTGTTTAATGTTCCCGTACCTTAAAGAAACTTATAGCTCAATAAAAAAACGGCAGTCGAAAATTTGGTCCACCCCAAATCTATAATCAGCCTTAAAATTGAATTAGATCTATCTTATCGCTACACAAATGTACCAGAGGCAGTATAATAATAAAATCGGAATACAAATTTTGGTCCACTCTAATCGCTAAAGCTTCCATTAACTGCACTTAAATCTTTTATTTATTAAATATTGTAAACTATAATTAGTTTTAAGGAATTCAGACTTGCATTTGATTCTATTTAATCGGTATTTGAACATTCCTAAAGCATTAATCGGCTGTATTTTTGATTTTTATTCAATATTTTTAAATATCTATCATGCTTTAGTTTTTTGGATTTTTTTCATCTGAAATCTCTAAACCACTCTAAAAAACATAAATCAATTTATTTTGATGTTGATGATTTAATACAAACAAGAATTGATATGAAAAATGTGCCAAGTGCTTAATTTGGGCCACTCTAAAATTTTATAAAAATATTTATTAATAATAAAATAAAACTTGATTTACTCCAGAAGCTCACAAATACTTTTTTAACAATAATATAAACTACTAAATAATTAATCATGAATTTTTTTAAAAATTTATGACGGCTTTGTTTAACCAAAAAAAAAACTATTTAAATTCCAAACAAACCCAAGTTATTTCTTATTAGCTTAATAAATCAAATCTATTTTTATAAATTGGGCCACTCTAAAATATTGCATGGAAATAGTAAATAAATCAAGACTATTTCTAATATAATCTCATAAAATTAATAGATTTGGTCCACTCTAATAGAATTTACAGCGTAGATCGTATTATATACAAAACAAATGGAAAACAAATCAGCATTAACATTTTATTTCCCTAAACAACAAAGAATTTAGTCAGAATATATTGTGAAGTCTTCCTCTCCAAGATTTCACTCAAAATGAAGCAAAAATTAATTCGCATGAGCCTATGTGAATATAAAAGTCACTAAGCTTGCGAATTTCTAGAAGAAACTTTTTCGAAGAAATGTTCTCTAAATTTAAGTGATAACAATATAAACTCATTAAAATTGCCAGAAAATCAAGAACTAGGAAGTTAAAATGTCAAATTAAATACAAATATTAAAAAAGTGTTATTAACTATTGCCTTCCTTAATTTCACTTAAATATAGTGAAAATAAATTTATGAGAACATTTGCCTAAATACAAAAAATAAGCACATGAATTTCTTTAAAATTCTCTTCTATATTCAATATTCTTTGCTATATTCTCCTAAAATTTATAGCTCAACTTTAAGAGTAAATAAATCACAATTTTTTTTTGCTAATATAGGTCCACTCTAATATAATTTATAGCGCACATTATATTGAAATACATCTGGGAAATCAATCAACTTCAACCTTTTGTTCCACTGATCCCCTCTAATCATTTGCCCCCCACACACAACACGGGCACTTGAGTCATGCACAGTCCGTCATAGAATCTTGGGTCTCATCATCTTCATGCAGCGTGCTCATCATGCGTGTGTGTGTGTGTGTGTATCTGTATTAAAGGTAGCATATGTAGCATCAATTGGCATTTCCGCTCACAGCTCTTGTGGCGATAAAAATCTATATATATGTATACAGACAGACACAAGTACATAAGAGTGTAGCGTATGTCTATATAATAAAAGCGCATAAGAATTTCGCTGACGCATCGCATACGCTCAAAATCAGACTCAGACTCAGACTATAATCATTTGTCGTCGTACTGGAGCTTACCTTTTGTAAGCTCAGCGCGGTCAGCGCAGTCCATTGCCCATATTGCGGTTATATGGCCGCCATATTGCTTTTACAAATGTGCGCAGTTAATTGATAACGGCTGCAACAACAACAACAACAACGACTACATAATGGTATAGTTGTTGTTGCTGTTGTTGTTGGCGAGAGAGAGTTTAACGCTGCGGTTTAATGCCCGCGCTTAAGGTAGGCGTATCTTTTGTTGTTTTTGCTGTTGTTGTTCCAATATAAACCTTGTTGCTGCTGATTAAAAGAGCGCGATAACAGGTTTATGTGTATGTATATGTATAAGTGTATGTGGTGTACATGTGTGCTGGCTTATTTGCCAGTGTGTGAGCGCAACAGGTAGCTAGGTCTAATTGTTTGACTTGTTAAAACTCGTTCGCTTGTTAGCTATCTCACTTTGGCAGCCATAAAAGTGCTGCCCATCAAAACATTAAACAGTTAAGTCAATAAGCTATGAGTTTAAAAAGATGTCACAAAAAGATGGACAAAAGTGACGTCACTGCTTTAAATCAAGCAATTACAAAGCGCCTTAATGTGTGCATTTTTACATATATACACATTGTAAATGAAATTTTATCGTACATTTTTATTTATACCCTATATCAATATGGCAGCAAGTTGCATATTAACATAAATAGCCCAGCCGAAACGTTTTAAATTGTCATAATTATTAAAATTAAAAATTTTTGCCACTCTTATATTTCATTAACTTTACATATCGTTTTAAATGCACTTTAATGCAGACAAGATGAGTAAATTCTACAGCTCCAAAACGATCTCTTCCAGTTTAAGCTCTCTAATAATTTCTCACTCTGTCACAACTAATGCGCCTAAGAAAACAAAACTAACAAAACTGCGTAAAACCTGAACTTCTTCCAATAGCTGCCTCGTAAAATACACACGTATTTACCCTCAAAAAAATATATATGTATGTATATCCAACGGAAGCGGAAATTTGTGTTTCCCTATATACATGGAATCGTTGCCAGCATCTCAAAACTCAATTGTAGTTGAAAGATTTTTCATTTTAAGCAAAAACAAAAGCTTTTCACTGTTTTTTTATGCACAATTGCTACAAAATAAACAAATTACCACGCCAAAGGGCCTATAACAGCAGAGGAAGCTCTTTTTTATGGGCGTATTTAAAATTTTTGACTAGCTTGTGTTGGCTATTTTTTTTTCTCCCCCGGACTTGTTGAATCAATAAACACAATGTCACTATGCTAATGTACAAACTAATTAGTTGAATGCTGTGGCCACTCCAGTACCAAAGCGTAAAGCTTCGATAGTTTTTTTTTGTTGTAGGCCCATTTGTTAGTATTGTTTTTGGTTTTTATGATGATGTCTCATGATGTCATTGTGTCAAAATTTTCATAAATTCGTTGGGGGCGAGCGTAAATTAGTTTTCAGGCAGCTAAGTGTTGAAATCG
Organism: Chymomyza amoena; assembly: GCA_037043745.1. Lineage (NCBI taxonomy): Eukaryota > Metazoa > Arthropoda > Insecta > Diptera > Drosophilidae > Chymomyza > Chymomyza amoena. The sequence continues at coordinate 139,703 of JBAMAX010001480.1, read as the reverse complement.
TGACTCAAATAAAAACAATACATATAGCAGATATGATATTAATTGAAAGTAATGTAAATGGCTGTTAAATTAGTCAGACAAAGTCCAAGCTAAATAAAAAAAAGCTGTGAACCCGTTTGAACCTGTACAATGAGAGTTGCAGCCCCCAAAAAAATTTAAAAATCATAAAAGACTTACCTTGCTTTTATTTTTAAAATTTTATGCATTATCGATAAACGCGCCAGAAGAAATATTTAAGACAAAGTGTTGAACTCTGCAAGAATAACAAACAAAATAAAATCATTAAATATTTATACATATGAATAATGTGCATACAAAGTTAAATGAATCCTAGGTAAGTTCAACGGCTGCACACACAATAAGCAATTTGTATAGACGATGGGGCAGGGCGCAACCCGATGCAACACGTGTTGCCATATGTGGATATATCCACAAAGTGCCGCAAATCTTTCAACGGACCGACTAAGTGGGGCCGCCTGTCAGTCATTCACATAGAATAATTTCCTTTCGCTTTTTTTTCTGTTTCCAATTTTACACGGCTGCAACTTACCTTTTACAATAACAGCAGCAAAAACATGTGTAGTTGTTGCATTTGATGCGTACAATTTGTTGCCAAACAAATCAAATAACATCAACAACAACACAACACGCATGCAAAGACAAGGCACAGTGGGCCAAAAATTGGAGGTAGTGGGCATTAGCGCAAAATGGGCTGTTTCCAAAAAATACATTATTTCTGTGGCTGTGTGCTTATAGATGTTGCTATTTGGCATTTTTGAAAGCAATGTTTGAAGCTAAATATTGACTAACAACGGCATTAAAATAAAATTATTTGATTTGAGCGATAATTAATTGTGTTTGTAATAATATACCTGAAACTATATTACATTTCCAGGCTAAAGGAGTCTGTTGGCGGCACTTATTTAGAAATAATTTCTATCTATTTTTAAAAGCAAAGTTTGAAGCTAAATATTCATTTAAAACGTCATTAAAAGACAATTTTATTTTATTTTTAGCGAAAATTAATTGTATTTTTAAAAACATGCCTGAAGCTATAGCCAATTCCCAGGCTGAATGCCTATGTTGGCGGCACCTATACAGAAATAATTTCTATCTTAAGGTTATATAAATTAAATATGCAATTAACTTCTAATCGGACTGACATGCATATTTGCTCACTTTAATTGTCCCACTGCAAACTAATTTTTGATATTGATTTAACCCGAAGAAATTCAATCGGTCTGCATGCTTTCAATAAGAAGTTGCCACAAGAACTATAATTTTTAACATTTTATTTTTTGAGAGAAATGTGATACATTTCAAATCGAAAATCTGAGCATTATTATAATAATCAGGCCTGTTCTAGATTTTGACTCGTTTTGAAAAGTCATAACGAGTGCATTCCGACAAATGGTGTTCTAGATTTCGACTGAGTTCGAATCGACTTCAAATCGTTTTTATTTCGAGTGGTATCGATAACCATTTGTTCAGAACAGCTAGCCAGCTATCGATAAGTTCACTTATAGAGTTACTACAAGTTTCCGAACATCCACTTTTTTAATTCATTTTTTCTTTCTGCCAACATCTTTCTGAGAGACGAGTATTTTTAATTTATTTCCAAATTTTTAAAATTTATTTTATATACATCAATAAAATTATCTTCGACTTTACTTGAGCTTTTCGGAGTTCTGTTTTGTCTGAATCTAGAACACCTAACTTTCATTTCACTCGTTTTGGGTTTGCATGTACACACAATTTTAATTGATATTTTTTGTAATGAAAATATATAATGAAAATTAACCTTGATTCGTTCAAATGAGCACATATAAATTTTCTTAAAACATTAAAAAATAATACAAAATTAATTTTAGTGACATTAATGCGTTTATTTAAGTAAACAAAGCAAAATACTTTTCATTTCGACAGCTGCGAGCCACAGTTTCCACAACGTGTCAACTCTTGTCGGATTCAAATTTAAAACATGCCTGAATAATTTGTTAACCTTACCTTGCATACACCATGGTGAAATTATATTCATGCATACATACATACATGTACATATATAATATAATTATTCCACCTTAGCTTACACACACTTCAAAGAAAGCTTGCATATAAAATACACACTCTAAAGCAGAACTATCTGCTTTTCATTTAACACATAATAGGCTCACCGCTTGCACTTATGACTTTTCACAGCATTTAAGAAAAAGAAACCGAAACGAGCAAAGCGGTAAATTTTTGCTTTCTATACGCACACACACGCGCATCCATGCTTGCACTACTTTATTAACGGCACTAAAAAAAATAACAAAAAAAAAAACACAATTGACCATCAGTAGCGCGCACTCTTTCACACCTACGCTTATTATACGAAACTTCAATTTCGCAATTCCTTTTTACACTTTTCAGTGCAAACTTTTATGCACATTTAAATTTTCTTGTTTCGCTTATTTAAAACAAAGCCGCTTATAAATTAATTATTTACAAGTATGACTAACTATTTCACAAACTATTTTAAAACATTCTAACACTTTTTTAGAACGCGTAAACTTATTAATTTTTAATTTAACTGCAGCGCGTTACCGACCGTGTCAATGTTGCGTTTTACTGATTTCTTATTCTCTTTTGTTTTACTTTTCTTTACTCTCGCAAGCATGATCCAGCATTAGAAGGTTGCGCATTGCGCAGGCGCATTTTTTGTCTCTAAAAATGAGAGCGCCTGCTGGTGCTGACTGAATTTTTGTATTCAAGCTATTATAATAATAATTTCATATAAGCTATTATATGAAATGGTGTATCAATTTTTATCAAACTACGCAGAAATGTATTTAAAATAATTTTAAAATTGCAGAATGTGGTAAAAAAATTTAGACTTTTAATGGCAATATATGTGTAGCTTTATCATAAAAGCTTTTGATCGACATATTTTCTGTATATTACAAAATTTTTAAATATTAAACATTTTTAGCATACTCTTTACGACTAAATTCCATCCTAAACTTCATTTCTGGCCCACTGTGCGCTGCTCATATTGATATTTTATGGACGTCTATCTTTGTGTTTGTGCTTTGATTTTGATGCTGTTGCCGTTGATTAGCATCAGCTGTTGAAACACACACTCACACAGAATTCGAATTTTTGTTTATTTTTGCATTGCTTTTGTGTTCTTGTGTTTGTCGCTTAAAAGTTTAATTTTAGTTGTAATTTATTAACGCGTCAAAGGCAAATGCAATTACAATTATGTCGGCCATCATTCACTTAGCGTAGCGCGCTCTCTCAACAGCTGAGCGCACCTTGCGCTCACGCACCAAAAAATAAAAAAACAACAACAACATGTATGCCGCTGCTGCAGTCGTCAGAGCGCTGCGCAGCGGTGTGTGGGGTAATTTGACAATTCTTATTTTCACCTTTGTTTACTTTTTACCACCAGCCAAGACAACAACAACGAATCCAACTGTCATTCTCAACACTTTTGTCTACTCCTTTTGGTGTTGAACTCCGCGCTCTCTGCATTTGCTTTTACGCGCTGTGCGCGATGCGTTCGTCTTAATTTTTTGGCTGCGCTAAAGTTTAAATAATTTGTATTGAAATTAGTTTACGGCGCATAATTCAAAACTCTTTTAGTTCTTTTGTATTTGCATGCCAAAGCCAACAAATAAAATAGTTTATTAAAATTTTACGAGTTTTGTTGCCGGCGAAGCGGTTTAAAAAACGATCGCATAGTTGTTGTTGCTGCCTTGCGCTTTTGCTTTGTGCCGCTTTCTGATGTGAAACAAATTTAAAAACCGTTAAATAGCGCGTACAGGCAGAAGAAAAATAAATAAATAGTAGATTTGTTTTTTTAAACAATTTTTATTACCTGTGCGTCGTCGTCGTCGTTGTTTTGGTTCTGTTGTGGCCTCGAGAATCAGTAAAATGCGAAATCTAATAAAAGCGACACCAAAAGCAACAACAACAATGCAGACTGAGGTAGCATAAACAAATAGGATTGTAGACCTTATAATTTTATGTGGGAATCATGTTGCAGAACCAACTTAACCAAAACTATATAGCTGAGATCCTGCTCTCTAAAGCAAGTTTAATTTGATCCCTACTTTAACTACCCAATCCCTTTAAGCATTTCATCTTACTTAAAATTTCCCTTTCTTCTCTTTCAGACCTGCAAAATCTGCCACAAAGCCTTTGCCAATGTTTATCGCCTGCAGCGTCATATGATCAGCCATGATGAGTCCGCTCTGCTGCGCAAGTTCAAGTGTAATCAGTGCGACAAGGCCTTCAAGTTTAAGCATCACCTCAAGGAACATGTACGCATTCATTCCGGCGAGAAACCCTTTGGCTGTGACAACTGCGGCAAGCGTTTCTCGCACTCGGGCTCCTTTAGCTCGCATATGACCTCCAAAAAGTGCATTAGCATGGGCATTAAGCTGAACAACAATCGCGCCATGCTTAAAACGCTGGAGAAGAGCGTCAGCGTTGGTTTGGGCTCTGGACGCAGCTTGGTCGAACAGCAGCAACAACAACAGCAGCAGCAACTGCAGCATAGCAAGCGCCCCAACAATAATGGCCTTAAGCTGCCGGAACAGTCCGCTGCCTTGCCTGCTTTGCCGCCTACCTTGCACAATCCCATGAACTACTTTGCTGGTGATACTCAAGCCAATGGCGTGCCCAATAATGCGCCCGCGCCCTTTTATCCCAACTATAGCGCCATGAATGCAGCTCTATTGGCCACAAATGCTTTTTATAGCATGGCCATGGATCCACGCATACATCCTTATAGCATACAGCGTTTGCTGGAGCTGACAGCTGCGGGACAGCAGCAGCAACATCAGCAGCAACGTGAGGAGGAAGAACAGCTGTATGCGGAGCTTAAGCCCAGCGTCAAGGACGAGGAGGAAACACACGATGAGCCCAAGTTGGTCATGGACTTGGATGAAGAGGAACGCGCCAAGGAGCTGGAGCAAATTGCTGCCACGCCGCAGCTAGCACACTCACCCATAATAGAAACAGCAGCCGATGCGGCTTCTGTCAAACAAGAGCCCAGTCGTGAGGCCACACCTGTCACAAACATTGGCAGCGCACCAGCCACGCCCAAGCCTATAAAACAGGAGCAATTAGAATCAACAGCTATTGTAATGGACGCACAGCCAGAAGCAGAGGAAGCACGTCCCAGCTCAGCCATAGATGTAGATGCTGAGCTGCGCTGCAGCCGCTGTGACAAGCAATTCAATCATCCCACAGAGTTGGTGCAGCATGAAAAAGTGCTCTGCGGTTTGATTAAGGAAGAGCTGGAGCAGCACTACCAGTTGCAGCAACAACAACAACAGCAGCAGCTGCGTTTGAACGATGAGCCCAGCAACAACTCTTTTTCGTTGCTACCCTCCGCCAGCGAGGCTGACGAAGAGGAAGAGCATGTGGATGCTGACGAGGATCGCAATGACTTGGAGAATCGCCAGGACTTTAATGGCAGCGACAGCAGTGAACGCAAAGTGCGCGTGCGCACAGCCATTAACGAGGAGCAGCAGCAGCAACTGAAGCAACACTATGCTGTCAATGCGCGTCCCAGCCGTGATGAATTCCGCATGATTGCCGCACGCCTGCAGTTGGATCCACGTGTAGTGCAGGTCTGGTTTCAAAACAATCGCTCACGTGAGCGCAAGCTACAAAGCTATGCGGTCAATGCTTCGAATTCCAACTCCAGCGAGCCGGCAGTGGCTACAGTTGGACTAGATCAACCTTTGGACTTGTCTGTCAAACGTGATGCCTTGCTATCCAAGCGCAATGGCGCTCAGCTGCATTCGCCCTTGTATGGCCTGGCGCCACAGCAGGCGGGTCAAGCCTTGGCCAACAATGCCGCTGATTTCCAAGAGGCCATTAATCTCAGTCGCAAGTTGTCCAACACGGCGTCGCTTTCGCCATCCTCGCTGTCGCCGTCCTCGGGCGCCTCTGTGCCGGTTTTCAAGCAGCAAGCGGCTGCCGCTGCAGCTGCAGCTTTATACTTTGGTGCACCACCGCATCAGACGCCTTCACCACCTATGCTGGATGCCAGCGCTAATACAGTGCTGCCGCCACAGCACAGCTCCACGCCTAGATCCGCCGCTGGCGCCTTTACCAGATTGGCTGAACACTTGCCGCCCTATATGCTGCCTGGCGCTATGCAGCGCGGCCTGGTGCCAATGGAGGCGCTCTTCCAGATGACGCCCAGCGAGTATGCGCGTAATCCGCTCATGAACAGTATTAAATTGCCCGACTATCGTGGCACCAGCCTTAGTCCAGGTGGCTCGGAGAAGCGCTCTTGGCGCGATGATGACTCACGCATTAGCCATGAGGATGACTATAGCGGTGGTTTGCTGCCGCCCAAGCCCAAGCGCGCCAAGGCCGAAACGCATGGTCACGCAGGCGATCCAGATTTGCCTTTTGTATGCGATCAATGCGACAAGGCCTTTGCCAAGCAAAGTTCGCTGGCGCGTCATAAATACGAGCATTCCGGTGAGTGGCAACAACTAAATAAGTCTACTTGGACAAACAACTAATCTTTAACTCTATGCACACAGGTCAGCGGCCCTACCAATGCATGGACTGCCCCAAAGCTTTCAAGCACAAGCATCACTTGACGGAGCACAAGCGTCTGCACAGCGGAGAAAAGCCCTTTCAGTGCTCCAAGTGCCTGAAACGTTTCTCCCATTCGGGCAGCTATAGCCAGCACATGAACCACCGTTACTCCTATTGCAAACCATACAGGGAATAGGTAAACGACAACTCAGTGCCGCACACCTCCGCTACAGTTGCAGCCGCAGCTTCGTCCACACTGCCGCGCGCCATGCAGCCTGCCGCACGCGGTGGTCGTCGTGGCAGCGCCAGAATGTCGCAAACGCTGCAGCAACACCACCACCAACGCAACCAGAGCAATCAACACTCGAGCTATGCGCCGCATCCGCTGGCCGCCATGGCAGCCTTTCAGCAGCGGCAACGCCTGCAGCAGCGCATGCCTTGCCAGCCACTAAACTGGCCACAGCAGCAGCCACCGTCCGTGCCTGGCGCCATGTTGCCGCCACCGTCTGCGCGTGCAACAGCGCCACCGCCGCCCTTGATGTCCGCAGCAGGCGGCTATACGCCCTACTTTCCCGGTCAGCTGCATCATGCAGCCTTGCTGCCACCGCCGCCAAGTGCGCGCTTTCCAGCGCCACAATCGCCACACTCAGGTGGCACTGCCTTCGATTTCTTCAATGCAAAAATGCTGCTCAATTAGACAGCTGACAATAGCTTAACAGCTGTTAGCCCAGCGGTTAACAGCTGCGTGTCTGCCACGAATCGGTTAACATTGCTGTTAGACACAGCCGTACTAACAGCGCTTTAACAGTGCACTTAAATGTTGTACTTAAAATAAAACTTTTTTAACTGAAACAAAAATCTCAAAACTGTGCAGGAACACACACAAAAAAATACACTGAGCGCAAAAAGTCGCTACCTAAACTACTCACCTGGCAGATAATGAAATATTTTTTATATTTATATTTAGTAAAAACCTTTCGTTTTAACGAATTTATTATTTGTAATTATTTGCACAAACATTTAATTTTTTTTTCGCCTTGAATTTTAATTAATTTTTAAGTTTTATATGCAACAGCGTTTTAAATTTTTTATTTAAGCCGCTGTCAACCAGTACCAAGTGCTGAGAAATACTCAAGATATATATTTTTGAAATATTTGTTGGCATTGTTATATGCAATATCATTTATTTTTTAGGCTTATTTTTATGAAATTATTTTATTTAAAAACTTGCAGGCTGGGTTTACAACAAATATAAATAAAAAAATTAAGGACCAACAAAAACAAAAGCATTGAATTGACAATACAGAGCAGGGGCGGTACAAACTGCCACCAAAAAGCACTCGAAAAGTATTAATTAAAACAAAATACAATATGTAAAGCAAACTGTATTAAACAAAAAAACAAAAACCAAATAACAACAAATTAAAAACAAAAGTTTAAAATTTAAAAAATATGCCACAGGTTTTTCTTACGTTAAATAAAAACCCACCGCTTGCTGCGCGTTTCAAGCTCTTACTTAAACTTAAATAAAAAAATAAAAGTTACGAAAAATTATATAATAATTATTAATTAATAATTAACACGAACAAAAACTATACGATCATTCCATTTTTACTAAAGTTGTGCATAAAGAAGGTTCCCTCCTTAAGCATTTAAACCTTCGGCTACTCTGGTAAATAATGTTTGTAAATGTCAAGCTTACGATTTAAACATAAATTAAAAAATTATATAAGCATAAACAAAAAAAAACTTAATTTGGCCTTATTAAAAATTATTTAATATTTAACTATAACTGTGCGTAGTTTTAGGCAAACGTTTACTAAAATAATAAAAATATTTAAATTTAGTCTTAAACAAAAAAAAAAAAACGAACAGCAAAACTTTTGGAAAAGTCACTTAAAATTAAAAAAATTAACTAGCAAAATTTAACTAAAGTAAAGTTTACCAAGACAATAAATTTCTATAAATATGTAATTAAAAAATGCTTTCACTCTTTGCTATAATTAAATTTTTGCTTAATTAATTAAACAACGAATTACATTTAAATATAAACAAAATAGCGCCGCAAAAAAGGTTTCCAGAACAACGAACATTTATTTTTAATGTTTAAAACTAAACAACTTTTACGATATATAAAAAATTTTGCTTATAATTTTGTTTGCTTTTCCAAAATGTATGTTTAAAAAAAAAATAAGTAAACATTTTTTGCATTTATTACTTAAATAAATTTTATATTTGTATTTTTAAATATATTATATATTTTTTGTAAATTATTTCGCCAAGCTAGAGAATCCAAATACACCACACACGCGCAAACTGTAAAATAAAATTTATATATTTATCATATATAAAAAAATAAAAACAGCACGCACATGTTTAGCCTAAATTAAAAAAAAAACTATTTAAAATTAAACTTAGCCTAGTTAAAAAAACATTTTCATAAGCGTTAAAGTGTTGCTTTAAAACAAAACCACAAACATTTTTTAAACTTAAGTTTTTTCCACAAAACAAGTCTTTAAAAATGTTAACTTTAATAACTAAACTTAAAAATTATATATTAACTATAAAAAAAACTTATATTTAAGCGCAAATATTTTAATTGTGAAAATATTTGCACTCTAGGGCCTTATATGACATAAATACACAAAAACCAAACATTTGTTAGTTATTTAAATTGTAAACTTAAATGCCATAAAATTAATTTTAAAAACAATTTAAGTTAAAAAAAAAATAATAGTATGCTGCAACCTTTGTTAAAGTTTTCTGCCACACTTTTTGTGTAAATAAGCGAGAGAAATTTCAAGCCATAGTTTTCAAAACCTCCCGATTTTTGTTGTCTTGTATTATTTTTTATTGTTTTATGTTTTAATGTAACAATTTTTTATATATAAATAAATATTTAGTACTATATATGTTGAAATGGCATCAAATGTTAACTGCTATACTCTGTGCACCAGAAACAAAAATAAAAAAGATTAAAAAAAAAAACAAAACCATAACTTATAAAAAATATATTACGCATAAATGTATTTTAATCAAAATAAGCAGAGATAAAAAAAAAGCGTAAAAACATTTTTGTCTTGATAAATTTACAACAAATTATTATAATTATTAAATTTACAATGTGAAAATAAAAACAAAAACAAATTATTACAATTTAAAGCAAACAAAGTGTAATTATTTTTTTGGGGAAAGAATTTTTTGGTATTTTTTCAATTTCAGAAAAACAATGCCTCCTATAGATCAAGCCTTCCTCGTACTTGTCATCTTGTGAATTATTCCTAGAGATGGGATCGGCAAAGATTTCCCATGGGATGTTGTGGTATTTTTTGATTTTCAGAAAAAAAAAATTTCTTCTACAGATCAAGCTTTCCTCGTGCATGTCATCCTTTGAATTATTCCTAGAGATGATATCGGCAAAGATTTTCCATGAGATTTTCTGGTATTTTTTGATTTTCAGAAAAAAAAATTATCTCCTATAGATCAAGCTTTCCTCGTACTTGTCATCCTGTGGATTATTCCTAGAGATGAGATCGCCAAAAATTTCCAATGGGATGTTCTGGTATTTTTTGATTTTTCGAAAGATAAATATTATTGTATAGATCAATCTTTCCCAAGCCGGTTCGGCGGGTTTACGTTGCTTTTTTCTTTGCGTGGAAACGGCTGAATCGTGTTTGTCATCTTGTGGACTATTTCTAGAGATGGGATCGGCAAAGATATTCCATGGGTGGATTAAAAATTTCTGGTATGAACGGAAAGAGAAAGGATTTGAAAATATGAGGAATATGCTGAATATATTGAATTATTTGAAAAGATTTTTGGGAGCAGCGCCACCGACCTTAGCTAGCAGGAGGTAGAGCCCTCTAGTTTAAAATAACATATAGTAAAGTTAAATAAAGCGCTGTGTTATCTTTAAAAATTTCTATTATATCGGCTTCAAACATTGCACATTCGGAAAACGAGAGAGAAATGTTTTATTCGGATTCGTTTTAAAACAAAATATTCGGTGTTCCCAATTTCACCAAAAAGAATGTTTTAAGAAAGGAAATAAAATAAATTAAGAAAATATGTTGAAAAATGTACGCATATTTAGCTTAAATAAAATTTTTTTAAATATGCCTTGATATTATTAGATTGAGATCTTTAACAAATCGGCTTCAAGCATATTCTTTTTAAAATCAAGCACTCGATGCTCCCAATTTTACCAAAATGAAATTTTTAGGAGGTTTGAAACCGAGTTTTTTTTTTGTTTTGCAAGAGGAAATAAAATGAATTAAGAAAATAGTTTAAAAAATGTACGCATTTGAGCCTAAAATAATTTAATTTTTAATTGTTCCTAGATTTTATTAGAATTATATCTTTGAAAATTTCTATCATATCAGCTTCAAACATATTTGTTTTAAAATCAAACATTCGGTGCTCCCAATTTCACCACAAAGAATTTTTTCAAAGGTTTGAAACCGAGTAATTTTTTTTTTTTGCTAGCGGAAATAAACAGAATTAACAAAATTTTTAACCAAAATAATTTTTAATGTTCCTAAATTCTATTTTCGCCAATTTCAAGCTGAAGAATTATAGATAAATAATTAAAATTTTTTTTCGGAATCAATCCAAAAAATAACATACACAACTAAAACCGAATTTTTATATGGTTCATGTCTTGCATTAAAAAGAATTTCCCTTGTAATATGAATAGCAGAGTTTTGTAAAATTTCCCTTAAAAGGTGTAGAGCTTTGCTAACAAAGAGTAAGGGAAATATGAGTAGATGGTGACAGCAAAAATTTCGGATTTGGGAGCATGCAAAAACAAATCCAAATATAACTTTGGTTTATTTTTTTCATTTTTCAATGCATGACCGATTATTCCGAAAGCTAGGGTCTTTAAGCCTTTATACTTTATATCTGGAACCAGCCACTGACCTCCAAACGCTGCAAGTTTTTTTTCAATCGCCGTCTTCGAAAAATCTTGAGAATTTTCTGTCCTAAAACGATCTCGAATGCTGACCTGTGGACTCGTTGCAACCAGATACCGATGCGCCTTAAAATGCTGAAAAGGAAATGGGGGGAAATTGATATCATCCGCAGCGCCATCGACTGGAACTCTCAAGGCAGCCGTCGCAGGGGCAGACCAGCATTCAACTGGAAAGGTGCTCTGGAAGGAGACGTATTCAGAACCAACAAAACCTGGAGCGAAGTCAAGAACCTCGTTGCGGCCGTTTGCTCCCCCGCGAAGCCATAGGATTACATATATATAGTTATGATCAACATAAAAGTTCAAAAGTTCTGCCTACATGGACTTGGAACCGCCGAACTCCGATTCCTGAGACAAAAACTATAAAAACGCCAATACAATTTTGTTCGATTGAAGTATCCGTTTTTGGGGTCACTTAAGCTAAATCAGTAGTCCTAAAACTGCAGCACCTCAGGTTTCTGATATAATCTCCAAGATCTATTCCTTGAGATTCCTTAATTAATCTCAATTCCATCTTAAACGATGAACTGAAGATCAATATTCGTTCCTTTAGGAAGTCGTAACTAAAAATTTTACTTACTATAACTTGGGTTTAGGATTTGACCTTAACCAATGAGCTCCAGAGCTCAACGGACAATCTGAAGTAAAGTACTAAAGTCGGTTGCTTGACTTCGCCCTTCAGAAGGAACGTTCTTCCTAGTAAATTCAAGATGTTGCATTAGTCCACGCGTTAATCATTTTTCCTTGGCTTTTCAGAATATAACTGAATAGAAAACAGAAGATACACTTCTTCGTAAATCGATTTAAGATTTTTGAGACTAGAATATATCTAGCTAGCTTCATCTGTTCAACAAAAAGATCTACACGAAATAAATTATAGAGCGAGTAATCTAATAAAGTAAAATACTGAAGTCGGTATCGCGACTTCTTCCATCAAAACGAACCTATTCCTAGTTAATTCAAGATCTTTTTGAGTTGGTCCACGATTTTATTGGTTTTCTTTGGCGTTTTAGATCTTAACCAAAGAAAAAAATAGAAAATTCACTTCGCTGTGGATCCATTTAAGATTTCGAGGACTTCAATATGTCTAGGCAGCTTCATCTCTTGTGGGAACAATAGTTTTAAGTTTCTTCTACATGGTTTAAATTATAGAGCTCAGTGGATATTCTGAAGTAACGCCCTGAAGTCGTTCTCGCGACTTCTTTCTTCAGAAAGAACCTTTTCCTAGTGAATTCAAGATTTTCTTGCATTAGTCTTAATTTTTTTTAGCGTTTCAGAATTCAACTGAAGGGATAGAAAATTAACTTCACCGTCGATCCATTTCAGATTTTGAGGATTTTAATATTTCTTGGAAGCTTTATTTGTAATGGGAACAAAGTGTTTAGAGTTCTGTAACAGAAAGATCTACACGATTTGAACCATTTCGTTTAGGCTTAACTCAAACGGACAAGCAGGAGACCGCTTCAAGGGTTTTCGATGGAACTTGTTGATGCAAGCCTTGAACATCTTGGTAAAGGGTTCAGGTGAAGTACTAATTAACTTTGGTTTCAAAGAGTGGAGAAACTGCGCACTAAGAGGCTCTGAGTTCGGTAGCCGGTAGTTGTTCGTACCGAGAAAATACTCTTCGCCGTAGATATGCACATTTAAGACTTCGAGGACTTTAATATTTCGGGGAAGTTTCACCTATAGTGGGAACAAAATGTTTTAAATTCCTTCAACAAAAATATCTACACGATTTCAACTAGTTTGTTTATGGTAAGACTTAACTCAAACGGACAAGCAGGAGACCCCAAAACTTCAAGGGCTTTCGAGAGAACTCCAAGTCGTAGAAGCCAGTCTTGAGCAACTTGGTAAGAGGGGTCATAGTGCCTCCGATGTAAGGCTCTTTGACTTTGGTATCAAAGAGTGGAGAAGGTCGGCGCTAAGAGACCCCGAGTCCGGCACCCGGAAGCTGTTACCGTTCCTACCGATCCCTATTTAAGACAGATTTTGTTTTTATAATTTTTTTCATTTATTAATTTGTTATTGTAAATTGTAATTGGCCAAGGCACACATACACTCAGGGTAGACACACTTTTTTTTTTAAATAAGCTTTTTAATTAAACAATTTCTAAACTTGTTTGCTTTACTAGAAACAAAAACTTATAAAATTTTGGCGCTCCAACAAACCTACATTAAACAAAATAATATTTCATGTAATTTTGCTTAGATATTAAAATTAAACTAAATTACGGTTAGCATTTTATAAACTAAAAAACATCTTAGCACTAACAAATTTATTATAAATAAAAATTTATTGCATACATACATATATATAGATAATATTACAATTTAAATTAACTTTAATAAAATAGACATATTTTTTTTAATAACTATATATATATAGATTTAAATTTTTTGATTCTTTAGAGAATTTAATGTTGAATTTTTATAAAAAAACAATTTCATTTGGCATTCAACAAGTTCGTCTATCGAGTTCTTTAAATATGTCAAGATAGATATATTTTAGTTTGTTCTTTTAGATTTCTGGGGGGCGCATAGACAAAATAGTAGCTTAATGAGCAGTGATAGATCGATACATTACATAGTTAGTTTTAGTTACGAGTTTTTTGATAGCGCGCCCGCGGGCATAACATTTTTAGATAGATAGTATTATAATAGAGTAGGCTTATAAGACCCGCTTATATCGCTAACTTGGTGCGATGTTGTACGCTGCCCAGATCATTCGGCAACGTACAAATTTTGTTGTCAAGTAAGTGTATTTTTTTTTAGAGTGTACAATTTGAAGTTAAGGCGCAAACGACTAACCAGCCTGCTGAGTTAGTCTTGGTTTTGGCCATTTAAAGAGATGGTTCCAGTGCTTGCAAGTTAAATTCGCTTCTCTTTTATAGAGTTTTTTTTAAGGCATATGTGTATAGTTCTTTTTTTTTGAGCACCAGAAATTGGTTCAATATTGGTTCAATTTGTTTACAAGTCCATATAAAAATTTAACATTCATTGCTTTTGCTTTCTAGTTATGATCTCATTTAAACGCATAAATATATAACTATTTATATGTATATATATATATATATGTACTATATGTTGTAGCGTAAAAAAAATTGATTAGTTTACAAAAAATCAAAAGTTATGACTCATTTTGTTTTTAAATTTATTCAGTTCATGCAATTTTTAAATTGCTTTCTTCCACTTGCTTCTTTCTTTATATAATTTATTAAATAGTTTCTCAAGTTTTCTTTTTCCAATAAAAAATTCTAAATAATTTTGCTCAACGTTTCAACTTTTTGGCAAACAAATTCTACTAAAAAAAACACTAAAAATACATACAAAATAGTTTAAAAAACGCGCACTTAACAGCACGGCTGTTAATGCACTGTTAAAGCGCTGTTAGCGCACTGTTAGCACAGTTAGCGCACAGCTGTTTAGTGAATATACAAATGATTTTGATTTTTGTGACTATTTGACTAACAAATTAGTAGCAGTTGATGACGAGATCCGATCAGCTCACACATAGACCGGTGCCTGATCGTCCGTCATATCCGCCTGTTGCCTATCGTCGAAAAATCTTCTAAAGGTAAATTCGAAAAATCCATGGAATTGCTTATCATTAAAGTCCACATCACCGCTGCTCATGTTGGAGTCATTTGAGCGCAGCTTGTCTGGATCAACTGGATCGAAATTGGATGTGTCTGTGGGATGTTTGATTTCGGGTATAAATGGCGCCTTTTGTTTGCGCATATCCGCAAAATCAATGCCCGTAAAGAACTCATGTCCCTTAACCTCATCCACGCTTTTGCCCAAACGTTTGTCCGCCGAGGCGCATAGTCGTCGTATCAGATCCGAAGCTTCGCGTGATAACTGCGCTTGCGGTGGTATATGCAGCGTTTTCTCCCAGTTGATAACCTGAGGAAACGCAAATCAGGATTAGTTTATATGGACACTCAATTACTCATAGCACTTACCTTCTGCTGCGTTTCCAGCGGCGTATTGGCCAGAAACGGCGGCTGACCCACCAACATCTCATAGAGTATGACGCCTACGCTCCAATAGTCACAGAGTTGCGTATAACCGCTGCGTTCCAATACCTCGGGCGCTATATAATTGGGTGTGCCGACCAGCGAGTGTGCCAGTACTCTTTGGTGATCCCGCATGCGTCGTCTGCGTGGAGAAAAGTTTGTATTAAAATTGAGCTGCTATAAAGATTTCAATGCTTAAGCTTACCTTTCCAGCACTGTTGGTTTTGTACCGTTCTCAGAGTAATCCTCCCAGGGTTCCATTGAGTCCTGGCGCGAGTGATTGCCTGTTGAAAGAAATTAGAAGAGTTTAGAAAAGCTATAGAGTGTAGGGGAAATCGGCCGAGATTTTGCTCGAGATTTTTGTGATTCTTGATAATCCTGTTGTGAGTCTTAAGGTACGATATTTGGGAGAAAAATGTTCTTACATTTAATATCGGGATAACGATTTTTTGGTATAACGAACTCCACTGTGAGAGGATTGAGTACAAAAGTTTGGTTGACGATTTGATTTTTTTTTTAAGGATACACTGTTTGGATCATTTGATTTCTTCTTCTAGCCAGTTCCAAAAAATAGCCGGTAGCAATCTCTGCGTTGGACTCACACAAATTAAAAGTTTCAACAGAACTATGTACATGTTAACCTATCCACAATAACTTAATAACCCCCTTTTGGGTTTCCGAGCGCTCATATTCCCTGGCAACGCGGAGGCTTTTGATAGGAACAGTTGAGCATTGTTGGTTAACCTTGCGGTTACGGATATGAAGCGACCCTTACAATATATTGTATTTCAAATTAGGGAGATGGGCAGAGCTCAGGAGGAAAGATATTGGGATACTGCGACTGATATTCGTATCTCCCGGGAACTCTGCCAACATATGAGCTCTCGTGTTTTCATAAGAATAACACTAGGGTTGTGGTAGGTTTTGTAATGTGGCACTTGCTGGCTGAAAGGATGCACGTCCCATAATACGACTTCTGCGCAGCTACGGAGTTAAGGAGGAGACCCTTGACCCTTAAAATAATCCTCCTCAACCCCATGCCCTATTGTTCATATTCCGTACTTCGTTATTTGCTAATGGGGCAATAGATGTCATGGTCTCTGGGTAAACTATTTTTTGAAGACCTGTGTAGTCTGGCTAGTAGCGTATCTGGCCACTTTTGTCGAACCCTCAAAATGGTTCTGCTAGGAAGGGGCCTTAGGTGAGGAATGCCAACTAACTTTGACCCTCGAAATATTCCTCCTCAATCCCATGTCCCCTTGTTCACTTTCCGTACTTCGTTATTTCCTTACACAATTGGGCAATAGATGTCATGGTCTCTGGGTGATTTCAATAACTGATTCATAAACTTAGCTTCTGGGTAAACTATTCTTCGAAGACCTGGGTAGCGTCTGTCTGGCGTATAGTGTAGCTGACCACTTTTGTCGCACCCTCAAAATGGTTCTGCAAGGAAGGGGCCTTAGGTGAGGCATGCTCACTAACTTTGACTCCCAAATAATCCTCATAGCCCCATGTCCCCTAACGTACTTCATTATTTCCTTACACAATTGGGCAATAGATGTCATGGTCTCTGGGTGATTTCAATAATTGATTCATGAACTTAGTTTCTGGGTTAACTATTCTTCGAAGAGCTGGTAGTCTGGCGTATGGTGTATCTGGGCACTTTTGTCGAATCCTCAAAGTGCTTCTCCAAGGAATCACCCAAGTCCCGATTTGGAATGCCAACTAACTTTGACCCTTGAAATAATCCTCCTTTATCCCATGTCCCCTTTGTTCCTATTCCGTACCTCACTATTTCCTTACACATTTGGGCAATACAATAGATGTCATGGTCTCTGAGTGATCTTAATAATTGATTGAGCAGCCCTATCAACCTAAGTTAACCTAACCAAGCCACACATACTTTGGAGAGGAAAAAACTTCGAACTGTCTTAGCCATTTCATACTCTTCCTACCGTGAGAGGAGCAATAGGAAGCTCTGCCAACTAAAATTGTACGTATTTACATCTTCTTCAACGTAGCCAGTTAGTCCTTTCTGCGAACCTCTAACATGAAGTGATCACTAACCTATAAAAACGTTCAAATTGATTGATGTACATAGAAATTCTTGAATACTGAACTGAACTAAATTTTATAGTTCTATTATATTTAGTCAGGTCACATAAGAGTATGCTAGGCGATCTTTTCAAAAGAAAACTGGCTTTAACCCTCCGTCTGACAAACGGGTCTGGCCAGACATTTTTAATTTTTTGACGTGAATTTAATCTACTTTTACCTAACATAGGGACTTGAACTCACAGGTACCTTCCCAAAATCTATCACTATGACAATTATAAAAGTCCTCGATAAAAACGAAAAAAGGATGGTCAAATTCGGACCGACGAATGCTGCTTGGCTGGATCCTATACATTCGTCAGACGGAGTGTTAAATTTGGATGCCATAACACTATAATGGTTTTCGAAACAAACTAGTTTGAGTACGTTGATGCATTGAGATTGAGGATTTCCCAAAAGTTGCGCTAATTAAGGCACCACGGATAGAGCATCAGGTCTTAAGCTAGTTGAAGTTGTGAGATCATGAGCGAATGGATGGTTTGCATCTCCATTGTTCATCAAGGTACCCTTTACAATGTATTAACCAACCATTTTCTTGATAGTATTTGGAGTTGTGCGTCCATCGAAAGCCTGTGCATAGACCGAAATCTGTCAGCTTAATGTGGCCATCTCTGTCAATGAGTATGTTGTCTGGCTTAATGTCCCTGTAAAGAACACAAAGTTAATAGAGTTCGAAAAGTCTTTCGAAATTTAAATCAAACCTGTGTATAAAACCCATTTTGTGCACGCTGTCCACAGCGCAGGTGACTTCCGCTATATAAAAACGTGCCAGCGGCTCCTCAAAGATGCCCAATTTAATCAAAAGTGACATTAGATCACCACCTGTCAGGACGAAAAGCTCATAAGTAAGTGCCTAAAATGTTTGCATATTGTTACCCACCGGGAATATAATCCATCACAAAATACAAGTTATCCTGATCCTGAAAACTATAGTAGAGCTTGACAACCCAATTGTTGTCGGCCTCGGCTAGTATATCACGTTCGGCTTTCACATGCGCCACCTGATTACGCTTCAGCACATCCGCCTTGCGCAGCGTCTTCATTGCATACAGATGATTGGAGGTGTCTATTTTACGCACCAGCGTCACCTCACCAAAGGCACCCACTCCTATAGGCTTCAGCTTGACAAACATGCTTTTATCCATTTTGGCACGTTTTAATCTTATGTAGTTGCTTTCCTTTTGGTTCAACATTTTCCGCATCTCAATTTGCGTCTGATCGGAGAGTCCCACTTTGAGCATTTCCTTTTCCAGTTGATTTTTTCGAAAGGTGCGCTGGCGATATGACTTAATGACATTCTCAATATGCTGCTCCATAAAGAATTTGAATGCCTGCGGCGAGTACTGACGTATGCGAAACTCCTTGCGCTCTGCCTCCTTTTCTTTGCTGATTTTCTTGCGCTCGGGTATGGGTGAGGCATGCTTAATCTTCTTGCAGTTGGCTGCAGCTGCAGCGGCCGCCTTAGCGCCGGAAGAGGAAGCCGAGGAACCATTGCTGCCGCCAGAGCTGTTGTTATTAACGCTGCTGCTTGTGCTGTACTTGGCCGGCGGTATGGGTGGCGTTGTGGCCAGATTGCTATTGCTTATCTGTATCCATCCAGAGAGCAGCGGAAAGAGAAAAAGTGAAAGAGAATTAGAGAGGATGTATGCCGGAAAAGGGAGCACTTATATGTACCTGTATATTGTTGTTGTTGTTGCTGCTATGGCTGGGCTTGTTGTCCGGCGTGGCTTTGTTATTGTTGCTGGAGCTGCCACTTAATTCGGGCGTGGTTACCCTTGAGCTTTGATACGGAGGTGGCGGTGGCAGCTGCCGACTGATATTACCATTGCTGCTGGGTGGCGCCACAGGCTTTTGCTGCTGCTGCTGCTGTTGTTGTTGTTGCTGCTGGGCTTGTTGCTGCTGCTGTTGTTGTTGTTGCTGCTGTTGGGCATGTTGCAGCGCCCGCAAAGTATTCATTGGCTGATGCTGCACCTGCTGCTGGTGTTGCTGCACCGTCTGCGCCTTAACCTGCATGCTTTTGGCATACGAAGGCGGCTCCATGCAAGCCGGCTTACCATTAAGCGCACTGCCCATCAACGGTGGCGTGGTTGGAGTCGGCGGCTTGACCACGGACACCGGTGAGGGCACCAGCAGAGGTGAGTGCTGTTGCGCTGCCGCAGCTGCTGCTGCTGCCGCCGCCGCTGCCAAGGCCTGTTGCTGCTGCTGTTGCACCACAGCGGCAGATTTTTGTGGATAGGAAGGCGGTGCAGCCAGCACATGCACAGGTGAGTTGCTGGCCGAGGCTGTAACCGGAGATTGTGGCGCCACGGCTGTTTGCAGCACGGGCTTTTGCACCTGCGTTGACTTGACGCTCTGCATTATGATGGGCTGCTGTGTGCGTGCTTGATAGGCTCTGGGCTGTGGACGTGCCACACCTGCGCCCACGCCAACGGCATTGGCACTGAGCGGCATAATGCCGCTGCTGTTTGTGACGGTAATGGGACTGGGTGAGCCCGCGGATGTAGCCGAATAGATGCCACTGCTGGGAGATTTGCGATAATCCGACTGCTGTGATTGTGTAGGCGACTGGCGCGATTGCATGGAGGCTGTGTAGCTGGGCGGCGGTGGTGCTGCTGTGACCACTACCGTATTAATGAGATATGGCGGCGGTGGCTCCACAACTGCGCCGCTGCCGGCGCTGGGATACATGCTAAGCGCCTTCATTTGCTGCGTTAGCTGCTGCTGCGTCTTAATGCCATTTTGTGGTATAACCGGTGACGTGCCACGCGTGGGATTTGGCGTTATAGCCGCCGGGCGCGTCAATGCGGGTGAGCGCCGTTTAAAAGCCTGATTATTGGGCGGTGGTGGCGGCGGCGTGGCGGAACTGCCAACGGTGGGATTGCGTGGTGGTGGTGCCGGCGGTGCTGCATCACTAAAACTCGAAGGCGATGGTGAGTACTGGCCAGTGCTGGCCCTACTGCTGACCTGTTGATGCGAATGCGGACTGTCGGAGCGTGAACTGCCAGCGCCAGAATCCAATGCTGGACTGCAGCGTAGATAGTGAGTTTCGCGCTCAATGCTGGGTTTGCGTATCAGCTTGGGCTGTATCAGCGGATTGATCATCTTTGGCACATGTCCGTTGGCTGCCGCCACGCCCACCACCTGCACGGGCAGCGCTTGACCTATGATGGCGGGTGGCGGCATGACATCGGGTGAGGGCGAGGCCGATGAAGGTGGCTCCATCGGCGGCAATCGGTGGTAATCGGGTGCTTCGCCGCGGCCATTGACAGCAGTGTACCGATTTGAGTAGCTCTGAAATAAGAACGAGAGAGGAAGTGGGTACGTTAGAAAGAGACTTTTTGAAGCTTATTTATGGTAATAATGTTATATGGTGCATGTGCTGGGCTGAGATACTTAGGATGTACTTTTACGCAACCTAGATTATAGAGACCAAAACGGAATTTCTTAGTTGTTTGAGGCACGTTTTGATCGGTTGAAAAGATTTTTCTATTTTATCGGATTCCCCCCACAAGCTTTTAGTTAATTAATTTTTAATTCTGCAAATTAATGAATGAGTTCTCACGCTCACATTGACCTATGAACAACCTTCAGCTTAGAAGTAGCTTCTCTTTTCGAATGAACTAACCAACAGATAAGCAAATATTTCCTGAAGAAATGAATTTCCCAGCTAAATCATATTAAAAAATAAAACTGACCCCCTTTGGTCTACGCCACTGCCTGAGCAGCGCAGGAATTTTAAAATTATGTCTGTACGTTTGAATGTAAAGTAGCCACAATCAAAAACTAAACAAAAGATGCATACAAAATAAAAACAAAAGGCGAAAAACGCCTAAAACAAAAGCCAAAAGAAACAGAAACAGCAGCAGCAAAAACCAAAAGCAATCAAAATAAAATTCTTGCCATCGCCAAGAAATTCCTGAAAGTCAAGAGCACAAAGAGAGCGAAAGAGTGAGAGAGAGTACGCGCACAAACAAACAAACAAGGGAGTCAAATCAACAACAACAACAACAACATGGAGCCAAGTCGCCAGATGTGCGAACAAGCCACAGAGTCCAAAGAAGAGGCACAAACAAACACAGAGCATAAGAGAGAGGAAGAGAGAGCGCAACCTTCGGCATGTTTATGTTGGCCATTCTGATCTTCTTTTTGATCTGCTTTGTGGCAGCGCCTCCTCTGCTTCTCCTATTTATTCTTCTTCTTCTGCTGCTGGGCTCATCACAGCAACTGCAGCTACTTGTTTTACGCGTTCCTCTGCTGCTTTGTCTTCTCTGCATACAAAAAAAAAACCTTTAGAAGCAGACACCCCCCGTCGTTTACCGACCGAATGATCCAAACACTTTTGACACTGACAACTTGCGCCAAAAAGATTTCCACAAAGTCTGAATTTTAATGTATGCAAGAGGCAGAAAGAAAAAAAAGAGTGCAGTAAAAATAGTAGCAAACAGAAGGAGCAAACATTAACCCTTAAGCGGGCAGTTGGGATTTTTTGAAGGTTTATCAATGTTAGCTACATATGCTAGCAAATAAAGGCAGACATTAACCCTTAGGTTGTTAGTTGTAGCAGTAGTAGTTTTTAGAAGACAACAATATGAAATACAATATATGGAATAGGAAGTTCAAAATTCATCCTTCAGAGCACACTTTATATTTTTTTTTGGATACTAATAGAGGCAAACAGCAGGAAACTTTACTATAAGTAATCAGCTGAGAATAATTTTTATACCCTGTACTTTATGGTACAAAGGGTATATTAAGTTTGTGCAAGCCGAAAATGTATGTAACATATAGAAGGAGACGTCGGAGACACCCCAAAGTTACCTTAAATATGATCAGGGTGAATAGAGAAGTCGATATACCCATGTCCGTCTGTCCGTCCGTGTGAACGCCTAGATCTCAGAGATGGTAAGAGCTAGAGTTACCAAACTTTCACATTAGATCCCATATTATTCCATAGGAGGCAAGTTTATTTTATTTTTTTGATATCGGGGATAAATTATATAGCTCCCATGGGGTGTTTGAGACGACCTCGACAAAAAAAAGCGTTTTAGACGAATAATTCGTTTGTTTATGAAGATATCGTAACCAAATTTGGTATTCGAAAGTTTTTTATAGTTCCCAATCACTGTACCAAATTTGATAGCTCCCATAGGACCGATCGGCCAAAATAACTTATTTAAAGAAAAATTCACTATATTTCGTTTTTTAAATATCGTAACCAGATTTGGCGTTTGGAAATTTTTTAGACCACTTAAGCAATGTGCCAAATTTGAACAAAATCGGTTGTCTATATCATATAGCTCCCATAGGGCCGATCATCCAAAAAATCGATTTTTTAACAAAATTTGTTGTGGTTCGTTTGTTTGTTAAGATATTGGGACCAAATTTGAAATTCGTGAGTATTTTATAGTTCCTAATCACTGTACTAAATTTAATCCAAATCGTTTGACTAGATCATATATCTCTCAAAAAAATTTTTTTATACAAAATTCGATGTGTTTTGTTTGTTTGTAAAGATTTTTGAAATAAATTTGGCATTCAGATCTTTTTTTAAGGTATTTAAGCACTGTGTGAAATTTTATTTAAATCGGTTGACTATCTCATATAGCTCCCACAGGAACGATCGGTCAAAAAAATGTTTGCTTAATAATTCTTCTGTTTTTGGTTTTTTGTGAAGAAATCGGACTTTATTACAAGCTAGTGGTACAGGGTATCCTAAAGTCGTCCGCGCCTGACTTTACGTACGCCATTTTTTTATATTTAGATAGTTTATAAGAAAAGCAAACGAAACAATACAATAAAAAATATGGTTTTCTCTAAAAGGAAATTTTTATTATGCCAGGAAAATTAATAAATTTTTTTTTTAATAATTGAGGATTTTTTTAAATCGCGTTAAATCCAATTAAATTGCATAAAAAATTAACGTCAAAATTTTTTAAATCGCTTTAATTCAAAGTCGCGTATAAAAAATTCGCGCGAAAATAGAATCAGGTGTACTAGCAAACATTAACCTTTAAGTGAGTAGTTGAGTTATAAGACATTTTTATTAAGAAAACAAATATTAAAAAATAAATGTTAAAAATTTTTCTTAAGCTCTTTTTAATATTGAATACAAAAGCCAGTCAACTGGCTGAAATTTAAACCCTTAAGTGGTTAATTGGGTTTAAAAAATCGTTTCTTTGTAGGTTAAAATCTATCGCACTTGGGATTAAATTAAAAAACTCATCCATAGAAGACAGAAATTTTGTGATATAATTTATACGTTGCTTAGTTCTTGAGACAACATATAATTTGATCCAGGTTATCGACTAATTTAAAATTGTTTAATTCAATTTTTTTCAAATTATATTAATTGGATTCATTATATTTTCAAAATGCAATTTTTGGATTCTTAGCTTTAAAATAAAATAATACCAAAAATTTCTTAAAATTGGACCGAAAAATCGTAAAATGCGCTTAAGCTTCTGCTTCGATTTAAAAAATTCAAAAAAGCTAATATTTTTAATTTTATATAATTTGATTCAGGTTAACGACTGTTTCAAAATTATTACATTATAATTTTCCAAGTTTTTTTAATTTCATTTAATATATTTTAAAAATAAGCTTTTTGAATTCTTGGCTTTTAGTTCTTAAAATGGTACCAAAAATTCCTCAAATGAAATCAAATAATCGTAAAAGGAGCTTGAAATTGTTCATTAATTTAAAAAAATTCAAATTTAAATATTTATAAGCATTTTTTTTTTATACCTATTCTTTCCACAGTTGAGTTTTTATATAAAATTTTCAGTAAAAACTTAGACTCCAAAGATTGTTTAAAAATTAGCTTTTTAGCAGAGGCCATCGATTTAATCTTAAATCGATTTCATCGGTTCTTTTTTCTGACAATAAAATCGATTTTCGTTTATCGAGCATCGTTCTTTTTTGTATGGACAGAAAAAACGTTTTGGGGCTCTCAGCGATTTGATTCTTTGGGCCATTTTAAGCATTTTTCGGTCTAAAAATAATTTCTAGTCTCCCGCTTGTTCAAAAGAGGATCAAAAATCGACTTAGATCTTCCATTTATAAGGCCAAAAAACTTTTTTCCTCTACCGTTTCAGTGCGATAAATCGATTTTTTTGAGAATCGGTCAAAAAACCGATTCTAGAAAATTGAAATTTGAGCCCAGCTCTACTTCATAGAATTAGAATGTATCGCAGCACATCAACATTTCTTATGACCTAAGTATTTATTAAAAAAAAATTTAATTTTAAATCCAATTAAAATTGGCCTCGCCTAAGACAAAACAAAAACACATTCAAATAAAAAAATGGCGGACGTAAAGTCGGGCGCGGACGACTTTAGGATACCCTGTACCACCAGCTTGTAATAAAGTCCGATTTCTTCACAAAAAACCAAAAACAGAAGAATTTTTAAGCAAAAATTTTTTTCTTGACCGATCGTTCCTATGGGAGCTATATGATATAGTCAACCGATTTCAATAAAATTTGACACAGTGCTTAAATACCTTAAAAAAGATATGAATGCCAAATTTATTTCAAATATCTTTACAAACAAACAAAACACATCGAATTTTGTATAAAAAATGGCGGACGTAAAGTCGGGCGCGGACGACTTTAGGATACCCTGTACCACTAGCTTGTAATAAAGTCCGATTTCTTCACAAAAAACCAAAAACAGAAGAATTTTTAAGCAAAAATTTTTTTTTTGACCGATCGTTCCTATGGGAGCTATATGATATAGTCAACCGATTTCAATAAAATTTGACACGGTGCTTAAATACCTTAAAAAAGATATGAACGCCAAAGTTATTTCAAATATCTTTACAAACAAACAAAACACATCGAATTTTGTATAAAAAACGTGTTTTTGGACCGATTGGTCCTATGGGAGCTATATGATCTAGTCAAACGATTTGGATTAAATTTGGTACAGTGCTTAGGAACTATAAAATACTCACGAATGTCAAATTTGGTCCCAATATCTTAACAAACAAACGAAACACAACAAATTTTGTTAAAAAATCGATGTTTTGGAAGATCGGACCTATGGGAGCTCTATGATAGAGTCCACCGATTTTGTTCAAATTTGGCACATTGCCTAAATGGTCTAAAAAATTTCCAAACGCCAAATCTGGTTAGGATATCTTTATTAAAAAACGAAATATAGCCAATTTTTCTTTAAAAAAGTTATTTTGGCCGATCGGTCCTATGGGAGCTATATGATATAGTCAACCGATTTTGATCAAATTTGGTACAGTGATTGGGAACTATAAAAAACTTTCGATTGCCAAATTTCGTTACGATATCTTCATAAACAAACGAATTATTCATCTAAAACGCTTTTTTTTTTCGAGGTCGTCTCAAACACCCCCATGGGAGCTATATAATTTATCCCCGATATCAAAAAAATAAAATAAACTTGCCTCCTATGGAATAATATGGGATCTAATGTGAAAGTTTGGTAACTCTAGCTCTTACCATCTCTGAGATCTAGGCGTTCACACGGACGGACGGACGGACAGACGGACAGACGGACGGACAGACGGACAGACGGACAGACGGACAGACGGACATGGGTATATCGACTTCTCTATTCACCCTGATCATATTTTAGGTAACTTTGGGGTGTCTCCGACGTCTCCTTCTATATGTTACATACATTTTCGGCTTGCACAAACTTAATATACCCTTGGACCATACGGTACAGGGTATAAAAATGGCAGACGTAAAGTCGGGCGCGGACGCCTTTAGGATACCCTGTACCACTAGCTTGTAATAAAGTCCGATTTCTTCACATAAAAACCAAAAACAGAAGAATTTTGAAGCAAACATTTTTTTTGACCGATCGTTCCTATGGGAGCTATATGATATAGTCAACCGATTTCAATAAAATTTGACACAGTGCTTAAATACCTTAAAAAAGATATGAATGCCAAATTTATTTCAAATATCTTTACAAACAAACAAAACCAATCGAATTTTGTATAAAAAACGTGTTTTTGGACCGATTGGTCCTATGGGAGCTATATGATCTAGTCAAACGATTTGGATTAAATTTGGTACAGTGCTTAGAAACTATAAAATACTCACGAATGTCAAATTTGGTCCCAATATCTTAACAAACAAACGAAACACAACAAATTTGGTTAAAAAATCGATTTTTTGGAAGATCGGACCTATGGGAGCTATATGATATAGTCAACCGATTTTGTTCAAATTTGGCACATTGCTTAAGTGGTCTAAAAAATTTCTAAACGCCAAATCTGGTTACGATATCTTTATTAAAAAACGAAATATTCATCTAAAACGCTTTTTTTTGTCGAGGTAGACTCAAACACCCCCATGGGAGCTATATAATTTATCCCCGATATCAAAAAAATAAAATAAACTTGCCTCCTATGGAATAATATGGGATCTAATGTGAAAGTTTGGTAACTCTAGCTCTTACCATCTCTGAGATCTAGGCGTTCACACGGACGGACAGACGGACATGGGTATATCGACTTCTCTATTCACCCTGATCATATTTTAGGTAACTTTGAGTGTCTCCGACGTCTCCTTCTACATGTTACATACATTTTCGGCTTACACTGAACTTAATATACCCTTGGTACCATACGGTACAGGGTATAAAAATGTCTAACAGATTTTGGGTAACAAATTTTTTAAAATAGAGACGCGCTTTATTTTTTACCCAAGTTTTTCAGTGCAAATTGTGCTCTTCAACTGTTTTTCAGGAACATTTAAATTTAATTTATTAATTTTATATTTTTTAAATGAAAACAAGTTTGTTAAATAAAAATCTTTTCAAATTGTTGTTTAAGTATATTTTTATATTCTCAATCTGTCAGATTAGACAAACCGCACATTTTATTAATACTATAAAAAATTAATATAAATTTTCAAGATTTCAAAAAATTTTCTTTATCAGTGATTTCTAGTATTTTTTATTTTTATTATTCATATTTCTATCCAATCTTTTCAAAAAAAAAATCACTTGCAGTAGAGATTTCTATTTATAAAAATGCACAAATCTAATGATGTTTCACTGTACGTAATTAAAACCAAGGTCTTGAAGAAAGGAAACCCAACAAAAGACCCCCAGCTGTCTGTCAGTCAGTCTCCTCTCTATCCCTCTCACAGGTCTTACAAGCAAGCCAACAATTTACGCCAAATTAACAAAAGTCAATGGGTGCACTAAATCAGCAAAAAGTGTTTCGAGGGGCGTCGGGTGTTAACGCCCCCACTAAAATGAATTTTTCACTAAAATTCTCAAATAAAACAAATTGGATTTGCAGCGGTCAGAAGAACAGGCACAAACGATTTCGCTAATCCATTTAAGCGCCTCGTTGCAATTGTCTTTAGCCAAAGACCGACAATTAAAATTAAAATTAGACAGAAAACTAAGACAAGGGCGCAGTCGCCAATTTGGCTAGAACGCTACAAGTACGAAAAATAATTGTAAACGTAATAAATTCCTATGAAAATCGAAAAATATATTGAATTAATTTAAAAATTCAAAAATTATTACCTTGACCGAAATAACTTTGAACCTGACATTTTGCTTAGCCGATAGCTGGGGCTATACGTAGTAGAAAATTCACAAATATTTGTATACTATATAGGATAAACATAGATAAATAAGGCTAAGACGTTTGTACAACAATTTTTTTTTTTTTTGGCTAAGGCGTCTGTATGCGAAAAAAAGGCACAAAGCGTATAATTTGGCTAAAATCGCGCGCAACGCCAAAAAATACATCAAAATTCTTGGCAAAAACCAAATAAAAATCTATGTATGCGAGGGATGGCTAAAAAAAGTGTGACCAGCTACCAAATGATACTTTTGGGCCAAATTTTTGCTTTTTTTTAAAACGGCGGAAAGTAGTGCTGAAAGTAACATCCATAATTTTTATTTTTTCCGATCATCTATATTTTTATGGTGGTGTAAGCTTTACATGTGAGAGAGGTACCCCTTGTGGACCCCGTTTTAATGGTTCTTAGATAATATCCATATTATCTCGTTTTATCGGATTTTTTGGTGATTACCCATAACCCATATGTCAAGGAGTTAATTTAAGCATTCAAAAAGTTGCCGCCACATGAACTTCGATGTATCGAACATCGGTGTATCGAAGTTAAAAAATATCGAAAACATCGATGTTGGCCAACATCCAGCACTAGTGGAAAGAATCTTTTCCTATAGACTGTTGAAAAGTTCTAAACCTCACCACTAGACTTATTTAAGCGATGATTGACTATGCGATATCTATATTTTCGACAGAAAATCATACGCCTGGAATTTTTCTTTCGTCATACTTTGACTTTTCACTCTACAGACCTAAGGAATTATTATTTTTTTAAACGATATATCCTATGACCTTTAGACTCATATAAGTAACTCAAATCTCAATTTTGACGATCTTAGCTCTTATAGTCTCCAGCATTTAGGTGTTCAGACAAACTTTTCTGCTATATAGACCCAACAAATTTTGTTTACTTTTATATAGCGTTTGTATCCTATGACCTGCTGGCTCATATAAGTAACTCAAATTTCAATTTTGACTATCCTAGCTCTTATAGTCTCCAAGATTTAGGTATTCAGACAAACTTTTTACTATATAGACCCAACAAATTTTTTTTTCTATATAGCGTTTATATCCTATGACCTGCTGGCTATTATAAGTAACTCAAATTTTAAATTTTGACGATCCTAGCTCTTATAATCTTCAAGATTTAGATGTTCAGACAAACTTTTCACTATATAGACTTAACAAATTTTTTTTACTATATTGCGTTTATATCCTATGTCTGACTCTTATAAGTAACTCAAAACTCAATTTTGACCATCCTAGCTCTCATAATCTCCAAGATATAGGTGTTCAGACAAACTTTTTACTATACAGACCTAACAAATTATTTTTTTTAACGATATATCCTATAACCTGCTGCCTTATATAAGTAACTGAAATCTCAATTTTGACGATCCTAGCTCTTAAAACCTCCAAGATTTATGTGTTCAGACATACTTTTTACTATACAGACCTAACAAATTATTTTTTTATAGCGTTTATATCCTATGACCTGCTGGCTCCTATAAGTAACTCAAAAATCAATTTTGACGATCCTAGCTCTTATAATCTCCAAGATCTAGGTGTTCAGACAAACTTTTCACTATACAGACCTAACAAATAATTTTATTTTAACGACATATCCTACGACCTGCTGGCTTATATAAGTAACTCAAATCTCAATTTTGACTATCCTTGCTCTTATAATATCCAAGATATAAGTGTTCAGACAAACTTTTTACTATACAGACCTAACAAATTTTTTTGTTTTAACGATACATCCTATGACCTGCTGGCTCTTATAAGTAACTCAAAACTCAATTTTGACGATCCTAGCTCTTACATTCTCCAAGATATAGGTGTTCAAACAAACTTTCCACTATACAGACCTAAACAATTATTTTTTTTTACAAGATATATCCAATAACCTGCTGGCTCATATAAATAAACTCAAATCTCAATTTTGACTATCCTAGCTCTTATAGTCTCCAAGATTCAGGTGTGCCGACAAACACATTTCTTTTTCTGGAATCCCAAAGAATAGACAATACATCTTAATGCCACCCCTCGCATTTTTCTCAGTGTATATCTGTATGCGTGTATGTGTGAAGCAAACATTTCATAGATTTTGTGCTTGTTGCTGTGTCTTTTGTTTTTATTATTTTTAGAGGCGCAGCAACATTCTTTTTTTTCGCATATTTGTTTTGCTGTTGTTTGAAAAATGATATATATTATTTATGTGTACACACTGTTTACATATATACTCATTTATTTAGGTGAAAATTCCTGAGAAAATAGCTAAATATCGAAACAAGCGCGCTATAAAGCGACAACCCGAAATTTTCGCACAAAAATGAAAATTGCTAAATGCCGCCCACCTTTGAAAATTTAAATGAAACAGATAAATTGCAAATTGGAGCCCAGCGAAATTTTTCACACGAAATTTGCATTTAAATTTTTGACAATTTATGTATTTTAATATGCGTGCTAAAGATGATCTCAAAGGCAAAATACTAAGCAGAAGATCATAAAGAAACGTATTAAACGAGATGATACCCAGCTAATGACGTTTTTTTATTTAATTGAAAGCAATTCTGGAAATGGGAAATGGTTGGCTAGAGATACAAAAATTATGGCATATTCCTAGAAATTAGTCTTTTATGTTAGGTTTTTTAATCAAAAAAAAAAATTCTCGCCGCAATTTAAAATCAAAACTTTTATTAAATTTGATTATAAGAATCGGATACCAGAATTTTAACAAGAAAAATAGAGTTAAGTTACTAGATTAATTCGGCGAAACAAAGAAAATCGAACTTGAAATCATTTTATGCATTTCATCGATTGCTCTCGGGTGAAAGATGCAAAATATTGTACCCAAATTATCTTCTCAGGAGTACCAACCATAGTGAAAAGAGAAACTAGTAAAAAAAAACGAAAAATATTATGGATTTTTATTGCTATTTGACAGAAATGAGAAGAGGCCCGACTGGGAAGAAATTCTAAGCTTTCCAATGTTTTTGGTAACCATTTTTCTTGACATGGGCAGGGCTAGCTTATTAAAAAATTCTCATTTATTGTACAAGGCACTTATTTCTTTATCAAAATAAATCTGAATACATGGAAAAAGTTTCATATTTCATAGATTTTTTATAGGAAGTTCAAAATTCTTTGGCAATTGCCTCAATTTGCTGCTACTTCCAAATCGAATATCGTTCCTGGCAAATCAAGCCTTATACAAAACGATTATTTTTCACGAAATTAACTTGCTTCAAATTCAAAAAATTTCCCTAATATTCCTGACAATTGCTCTTCAAATAAAAAGATTCGTACGAAAAAAGAAACAGAAAATCCCGGCAAAAAACCCTCAAAAACTCTTTATTTTTTTATTATGAACTAAATTAGATAATTGTCGAAAATTAAAAGCAAAGCTCTAACAAAACATAGTGTAATTCACAAAAAACTAAAAATAAAAAATATATTCGGTAGTTTAGTCAAAATTAAAAAATGGCGTAAGAAAGTCGCGGGGAGCGTAAGTAAAGTCGGGCGTGGACGACTTTGGGATACCTCTAGCTTGCAATAAAATCCAGTTCCTTCATAAAAAACCAAAAACAGAAGAATTTTTAAGCAAACATTTTTTTTTTGACCTATCGTTCCTATGGGAGCTATAAAATATAGTCAACCGATTTTTTAATACCTTAAAAAAGATCTGGATGCCGAATTTAGTTCAAATATCTTTACAAACAGACGAAATACCATACATTTTGTTCATAAATCGATTTTTTGGCAGATCATCCCTGTGGGAGCTATATGATATAATTTTCAGGACCGATCTTGTTAAGCCATATTTATGTTACAATGCTGTAACTATTGTGCATTTTATTACTAAGCATTTACATCTGAAAGATTTTTATTTTAAGCCAAATTAGTCAATTGAGGTCCATCAGAGTAAACTTTTGTTTTCTTCCAGGTCGCCTGAAACACCCATAGGGATGGGAGCTGTTATAATGTTAACTCCTATATCAAAAAAATTAACCATAAACTTAGTTTCCTATGGAATAATATGGCCGATCTAATGTGTAAAGTTATCGGAATACAATGCTAGCTGCTTACCATTTACTGAGACTTATAGACGTTTAATACGGACATTGACAGGCACTGGGTAAAATAAGTCGACTTCTCTAGTCACCGTGATACACTATTTATAGGTAACCTTGGAATGTCATACCGACGCGCAAAATCCTTCTATTATTGATTACAGTTACAAAAAATTAATTCGGCTTTGTCACATAACTTAATATACCCTTATGTACCATACGGTAGAGGGTATAATAACTTGACACACTAAACAACATTCTTAATAAAAAGCTTAATAGCAAGCCATAACAAGGATCGCTGTGCGCACCCAAGCACAAAGCACCATCTAAGGGTTAATGTTTGAGCCAGCCTTAGTCTATATATGGACAGCAGCCTGCGCTTAAAGCTTTTTGTACATCATATAAACATTTAAAAAATTTTAATTTTTATTTATATTTAATTTATTCACGTTTTTTTTTTATTAACTTTTTATATTTAAATATGCATTTATTATAGGTACCTTTCAAAGCGGCGTGGGCGTTTTGTATAATACATTTTTTCGTTTTATTATATTAACGTTTGTTATTTTAATTACATTTTTTTTGTTATGATCGTTTATTCATATTTTATATCATCGCATATTTTGACTTGATTTGGGCGTGCAGACCTCGTCGGGGAACTTAACTTAATGGTTTATATTGTATTCGACACAGTGTCGGCGGTTCGTGTCTTTGCTATTAATATTAATGGCATTGCTTTTGTTATTATTGTTGTTGTTGTTGGTCGTTATATATTATTTGGTAGCCGGCTAAAAAAATGCCGCCAAAACGTTTTACGTGGGCGAAAACATGGTCGTTGAAAGTGTTGACCGCTCGACTGAATGACGGACCGCCTGCCAATGCATAAATTTTTATTTATTTAAAGTTTGAGGTTGGCCTTTTGTTGAGTTCCCTTAGTTCCCGTCTGACATTCATAAAAAAAAAAGTCGCCCACACATGACACAAACGAGGGCAGGCCAAAAAGTTATAGGCATGGAAAAGAAGAGCGTAGCGGAAAGTCAACTTCATGTTGGCTGCTTTTTCCATTTAGATCGCCATCATAGTAATGCATTGTAGAGCTAATGAGTTATGTGTTATGCCTAAGGGTTCAGCAAGAACCGGCGATAGATGGTAACCTTAAATAAAATTCGTGCTACCCTATCTCATCAACAAGTCAGATGGATGGTTAAAGATGGCGGATCAGAGTCGCAGGAATCGATTCTTGAAAACTCATCGGTCAATCTTCGGAAAGCTCTCACTGGAGGTCACTGTTCATGCCTATAGACGGTTCTTTGTGACAAGAATCTCACAAAGTCTTCAGAACTCCCGATGCATCAAAAAAAAAAAAATTCACTCTGCTAGGAATCCTTTGAATTCAGTTTTTCTTAACGTTTAGCTTGAGCCGATGCAGGAGGAAGAACTCCGGCAGCACGCCAGATCTGGACTGTAGGGTAGGCGGGTCAACCCTACAATTGGTCAGAAACTCCTTGAGCTTGTCAAATCCGTACGAAACCCCCAACTCACCAACAATCAGAGGATAGTTTAAGCTGCGGTCAGAGACCAAAAAATCGACTTGAAAAAATATCGTTCGTCTTCGGAAGGCTCACCATTGCCACGTCTAGGCCGTCCTTTGTGATAAGAATTCACAAAGTCTTTCAAAACTACCGATGCGTCCTACAAAATCCTCTCATCGCGGAATCGTTTGAATCACTTTTTCCTAGCGTTCAGCTTAAGCCGGTGAAATAGGAAGAAGTCCGGCGCATCCAGATCTGGACTGTTAGGGCAGGCAGTGTCAACCCTACAATTGGTCAGAAACTCCTTGAGTTTGCCAAATCCGTACGAAATTCGTATACTCATGAACAATCATAATTCCTTTGTGATAAGAATTCACAAGTTCTTCAGAACTACATCATAAAAAATACACTCAGCGCAATATCCTCTTAAGTAATTATCCGGTCAAGTTTGCCATAATCATTGCGCCTCACCGCAAGGCAAGATTATCATACTATATACAAATTAAATAATTTTCCTCTATCTTGGTTCCCATGGTCTCTCCGGTGATGGAGTCACATAGCAACCCACGCATATTTTTAAACTATTTTTGAGGTGCTGAATTCTCTTACCCGATCTGGAAGGTCCTCATTAAAAGTATTTTTTTGACCCAAAAATCATTTTCCTCATTTGCTGAACCCCTTTTCTTATCAATTCATTCAATTTTTTCAACTATTTTTGAGGTGCTGAATTCTCTTGTCCGATCCGGAAGGTCCCGGCAAAACGTGTTTTTTGCCCGAAATATACAAATTAAATAACTTTCTTCGTTCTTGAGAGGTTTCCATGGTCTCCCAGAAACTCCTTCACTTATCAATCCATGAATTTATTTCAGTGTTTATTCCATCCAAATATACAAATAAAATAATTTTCCTCATTCTAGAAAGATTCCCAGAACTCCTTCACTGCTAGAATCTCATCTCCCCACAAAAAGTAGTTTCCATCGTCTTCCGCGGAACTCCTTCGCTTATCAATCCATGAATTTTGAGGTGGTAGATTCTCTTTCACAACTTGGAAAGTGTTTCGTTGACCCAACTTTGATGTAGCCGCTCTATACGCCAAAAACTTTAACCTAAATTAGCTTTTTACCCAGTCCAACAACTCTTGAGCCTACCCTCGCATATGACCAGATCTGCACGCAGATGACTTTATATGGTCAGATTTAGATTATGGCCCGTTTGGTATTTAGCGCACAGCATGAGCAATTAGCCGCTCCATTGTCTAATACATAAATAATATTGGACACGAGCCGTGTTGACAATTTGCTGGTCATGATTCAAGAGTTATGATCACCAACCCAGAAGGCGTAGGCTGCGAAAGTTGACCACCAAAATAAAAAAAAAAGAGTATAGAGTGCTGTCGTTACCGTTATGCTGCCAACAATTGTTGGCATAAAATTGGCCTGTCAAAACGACCCAGTCAAAGACGGACCCAGCGCACAGGCATAACAATTATCCCAGTCACAATTCGCGTCCAGCGCGATCTCTGGCTGGCTTCAGGCTACATTTTTATGGTCACATTGTGAGCACGCCCAGCATAACGTTGGCTCTGGCTAAGCATAGGTACACATCCAGACCGAACCAAAGCGTCGCGTCTTAAAGCCAAACGATGTCGTTGCCGCCGGGGGTAGGAATGTTGATGGCTGATCCTACTATCCAACTCGATCGTAATTTACAATCCGCACAAACAGTAGCTGGCAGTAGAATCGTAAAATTTTAAATTAATGACCCGTCAGATCATATTTAAGAATTTTTACGATGCGTATGAGTTGTGTGGAGTATGGAGTACTGGATGGAGTTGGGCATTGGAGTCGCAGCATTGGCCAACATTCATCGTCCTGCCTTGCTGATAAGTTACTATACAAAAACAAGCACTTAATAAATGATGATATGGCAACATTGTTGACTAATTGTGGTCAGGATTATGCTTAATTTTGTATTTATCGGACTGAAAATGTTGTAACACATTTCTTTAAGAGTCATTAATCATTGCGGCGAATAGCTGATTAAGCGGCAGATCTCATCGACAAAGAGTACCACGTAAAGTTGTTATATCTTTTTCCTATCATCTTTTAACTTTTAATAACAATTTTGGATCAAATACTAGAGCGTCCTAAACAACATCATCTTAATCTAATGTTCGACTTTAAAACTTATTTTTGTCATAATTAGAGCTCTTAAAAACTGTCAACTTTTGGAGAGTCCGGACCGAAAACCCCCGTGAATCCTAAGCTGACCCCAATCATCATCTCGATTTTAAGCTTGACTACGAATCTATCGTTTCAGATCTTCTTGTTTCATCTTGTATACTCAGGGTCTACTCATTTTATAGATTAACATATTTTTTGATTTCTCTAAGGGTCTCCCCTTAGTGACCGTAGTATATGCCAAGCAGTAAAAAAAAAAATAGTACACAAGATTTTTCTAAAGTATATTGACTACGTTACGAATACCGACGAGTATACCTCATTCACCGCTCGTGTGACCCTCTCTGAATGGGTCAGGTAGTATGGGTCGTTCACAAAGCATCATCATCAAGATTTTAAGTTTGATTAGTGCCGACGAGGGAGTGGAGGAAGGCGGGGGATGTGAATTCCCTCTGGCTGCGAGTTTTATTACAATTATTAATGATCTTTATCATCACCTCAATGATCTTTGTGATCATCTCAATTATCTTTGTGATCATCTTAATGATCTTTATGATCGTCTCAAAGATCTTTAGGAGATGATCTTCATCATCATCTAAATGATCTTTGCCAACTTCTCGACCCTATATGAATCCTGGTCCCTTTAGCTTTACCTTAAGTTTTTCTCTTTTCCCTGTTTATTACATTCATCAAGAATCTCGCACATCATCTCGACTCTATACAGGGTCCAGGATCAAGTAATTCGCCATTTAGTTAATTTTAATCATATAACACCAAATAGAGTTCTGGGACCAGCATTCTAGTTCCAATATTTTTTAAGGATTAACCACATATTTCATGTTTTTACATACATACATCATCCCTACGATCCGATCGTATATTCCACAACTCCTCATATTATTAACTAAAAGGTCATCTTTAGCACAAATTAACCTTCCTAAATATATTGTTGCTAAAGATCGCCCGTAAGGATCATCATCTCACTTCAAATGACAACAACGCAAGAGGTCATTATTTTGTATCAATGATCTTCATCACCATCTCAATGATCTTATTCACCATCATCTCGACCCTATAATAGATCCTGGACCATATATTTGTCACTTAAATTATTATGTTCTGCCATTTTCATATTACATACATCTATGATCTGGTTTATCATCTCAACCCTATAATGAGTGCTGGATCACATAATTCACCTTTTAGTTATTTTTAATACTATTAAACCAAATAGAGTTCTTGGACCAAAATTTGAGATCAAATATTTGTCAACAATAAAACACGCATTCCATGATTTTACATATATCATCCTTATGATCTGATCGTAGGATGCCAAATCTCTACCTTTTAGAACACACATTATTCATCTAAAAAGTCATCTTTAGCATAAATCATCCTTTCAAAGCATACTGTTTTCAATAGATCGCTCGTAGGATTATAATCATCTCAATGATCTTCATCATCTCAATAATCTGGACCATCGTCTCGACCCTTTAATACATCCTGGACCTTATATTTGTCCAAATATTTGTCAAAGATAAAACAGATATATCATCTCTAGCGATCCCATCGTACATTACATAACTCCACATGTTATTTAGCTAAGAAATTATCTTCAGCATAAATCACCCTTTCAAAGCATACAGTTTTCAATAGATCGCTCGTAGGATCATCATCTCACTTCAAATGACCACCTCGAATTACTTATTTGACGTAGATTAAAAATACTTGTCATAGAGCACTTATACGATCAGTCACCATTAATGTCATCTTATTCTCAGATGACAACTTTTGTTTCGGCTAGCTGCGTCGAGAGTTTCCTTACAGTAACTTGAAGAGCTTAAAGTTGAACAATGCGTCCCCGAATGTTCATACTTTGTCTATACTATGCCAACATCTTTACTGCTCGAGCTGGAAATCTTTTTCGGTATTAGTCATAGTTCGCCCTCGAACACGCTTCCAATCTTTCGCTCTCATGCCAAACAATTTTCGCTTTTCATTAAAATCAATAGAGCAATGCGCAACCCACACAAACACATGAAATTGTTCGTACTAAATTCTTGGTTGGAAAATATTTCGCCAGAGTTTTTGGTTTTTTTTTTTTTTGCTTTTGTGACGTCAATGCGAAAATCCAGGGCGATCGCGTGCACGCACACACAGACAGCTAACGCGTGCTGGACACTTTGTCTGGCAGCTCAAGAACACACCAGCACCACATTGTATCATTCTGTGGACGGACTTCAACGCGAGGCGTACCACCCACTCGATCTGATCAGTGATCATTGCTCATACGCCGCGTACAACGGCTGTGTTCTTCCACGTAATATATGTAGGCCTCTGACTGTGTGTGTGTGTGTGTGTAATGGGCAGAAGGTCAATTGCATTTTGTTGGCAGTTCATTAATTTCATTTTAGTATCCATGTGTGTGTGTGTGTTTGTGCGCAACAAGCGATCCCAAGTCATCCTCTCTTCTACTGCATACAAATTTAGCACACTTTTTTCCCAACATTACTCTTGGGGTAAAAGGGTATATTGAGTTCGTTTCAACGTTTGAAACGGGGAGAAGAAAATATTTCAGAAGATTTCCGTGAGTATACACACGTAGATCTTCGAGTTCCTAAGACGAAGTGATGCCCAGCATAGCTCGAAAATTGGTGTATGACTGCCCAAAGCAGATGATGCATCTTATAGTGAGCAAGGATCTTGCCTCAGAGATAAGTTTCGCGGATTTCGGACGTGCATATTTCGTCCGAAATTAAATAGATAGGATGATCTAAAAGAATGTCTGGTTATTTTTGTATTCTATAGCAAAGCTGGTAGACTGGACTGGACTGGCGGCCTAACTAGAGCAAACGATACCTATCATTCAAAACGAATAACGATGGGATAGTATCTAGGTAACCGAAGAAGAGATCGACCGATGCTGAGATAGTAGGCATGGGGTCACCAAGATGCAGAGGAGATAGAACTGAGATTTTGAAGAACAGAAGCCTGAGATCGCTACGAATGCAGGCGAAAAACTACAACAGGCAAAGACTCTGACAGGGTTGCGTCGCTACATGATAAAGATGATGAAGTTTATCAACATGTCATGGGGAAAGATTCATAAAAATATCTCTGAAAAAGGCAAAATAACAAGCAGTTCCCTATATGAGCTATATATAGTCTTAGAGCCAGTACAATGATCGTCTTCATCTCATTGACTCGGGTTGGTGAGAAGAAAGACATTTTGTTAAGAAGACTTAAAAGGAGGTCCACCAAAGATCTGTTCGCTCATCATGATGAAGACAGAGGGCATTATATTGTTCCCTATTTATACTATCTATTGTTTGAGCAAGTCAATTTATGCCACCCTTTGGCCGCATCAACTCTCGCATCCCCATCGATCTATGAACGTCTTGACTTTTCTTGTATATTTTAGAAAGCATGTTATTGTGTTAAGAGAAGAATGTCATGTCCCTTAATGAAGGTCCATCAAAGATCTGTTCCTTCATCACGACGGAAGACAGAATATCACAAGATTGTTCCCTAGTTATCCAATCCATTATTCGAGCTAGTCAATTTATGCCAACCTTTTTCCGTATCAACCCTCCAACCCCCTCGGTCTATAACACTCTAAATTTTTCTTGTATATTTTAAGAAGAATGTCATTCCCTTAAGAAGCCTCAAAAGAAGGTCCATCAAAGATGCAATCCCTCATTACGACGGAAGACAGAGTATCATAAGATTGCTTCCCAGTTATCCAATCCGTTGTTCGAGCTAGTCAATTTATGCCAAACTTTTTCCGTATCAACCCTCCAACCCCCTCGGTCTATAAACTTTCAATTTTTCTTGTATATTTTGAGAAAAATGTCATTCCCTTAAGAAGACTCAAAAGGAGGTCCACCAAAGGTATATTCGCTCATCACGACCGAAGACAGAGTATCATAAGATTGTTCCCTAGTTATCCAATCCATTGTTTCTGAAGGTCCATCAAAGATCTAATCCCTCATCACGATGGAAGACAGAGTATCATAAGAGTGTTCCCTAGTTATCCAATCTGTTGTCCGACGTAGTCAATTCCTGACTCCCCTAAATTTCGATATAGAAATGAAAAAGCAACATTTTGATGGGGTAATTATTGCACCTTGGCTTGGAAAATTTGTTATACTTCCAATTCTTTCATCAATAATTCTTTTTTGGAAAACCATTGTTTACAGTGTATCTCAGGGTACATCTCGTTCGGTCACATCCCATCACAACCCATTATTTTAATTTGCCATTTGTTTATTTTACGTGTTGCCTGGTTTGTCTGTTGCCCCTAAGCTTTGACCAACTTTTTCGACCAGGCTAATTGCCAACTCCTGTCGCAAGAGTTGTATCCATCGCCCACCAGATTCCAGATTCTACGTAGCGCCCACGTCAACGCCAGCAATCAGAGCCCCACCAAGTAACATTGGCCTGACCGGCCTTCTGTTTTGGGGCATACGTCCGATGTTTGTTGTTGTTGTTGCTCGATTGAAATTTTGTGGCATGACAAATGTTTTCCTCAAATTGATGTATTATTTTCATTAGCAGACAGCTCATCACAGGTGAGTTAAGTGCCGCCGAACAACAACAACTACAACTAACATAATATCATCTTAAGGCTCGTGCCTATAAAGTGGGTTTAAAGAGTCGCCTACGCTTTTCAAATTGATTGTGGCTTTTCCTCTTCTTTTTGTTGTTCTGCGACATGAGTCTTTATCTTGTTAATTTTTATTAGTAGTTGTCGTAGCCGGGGTTTTTACTACGCTCGAAGAGAAGAAAGAATGTTGCTGCATCATCTTGAAACGTTTAACGTTGATAACAACTTTGTATTTATTTTTTTGTAAGTCTCATGTGGCGGATAACTGCGCGTTGACAAGTGCCGAAGCTTTGGAATGTTGGGATTTGTAGAAGGTTTTTAGAAGAACTTTAAGAAGAAGAGGCAATATGTCCACATTTCCAGATGGCCTTTACTGAAATCTTTTTCAAGGTTAGTTGTTATCAAACCATTAGAGAATATGGAATGTGCTTAGGGCAACTCAAATAGGTGTCGTTTGTCCATGCACAAATTTAAGGGCGACGAGGTTGGCAACCCCGATCCGACGCACATTTGAGAGTTTAGTCGTAACAAATGAATTTTGTAAACTCTTAAAATCACTTCGCCAATGTAATTATTACATATTTTGAGACAAAAGAAATGTAAATTCAGAAGTAAAGGTTGTTTTCTTAATGGGATCCGTATTTCAGAAAGAGATATCTCTGAAACCAGTTGTTTTTTTAGTAAGATTTATTCATGAAAAGATTACTCCACAACAATGTCTTCAAACCTATTTACTATTTACCTATTTACAATCAAAATCAGTGTTCTGTTGTAAAAACTTAAAGAGTTCTACGTAAAATTTATGGACCCAATAATTGTTCTTAATCGAACTAATTTGACGTATCACGATCAGAATGAACCGAACAGCAAAATTCGAAAAAAGTAACGCTGATTTAGAGGCCAGTGTAGAGTAAATCGAAATTGAGCGAATAATGATATTCGGCAACGGTTACCATCAATGGGGATCGAATGGGTCAATGGGTTTCCAAAGTTCTAGGAAAGGATACCCTTCGTAAATCATAGTGGTAATGGTATATGATATTACAATATTTAATGATAAGAAATTATTTTTGGAATAAAACCAAATTATCGGTTTATTTAAGTCCGAAATCCGTACGATGCTTTATAGAATATATATAAAAGATATTTCATCTTCAATTGAAGCCGGAAATGCCTTTTATAATAATTGTTGGAACACAACTTTAGAGTGGAATTTGTAACAAATATTTTATGAGATCAGGTATAATTCGCCTACATTTTTTGAAAAACTCACTTAATATGAATGTTTCGAATCGGGTTAGATCGGGTCTTAGATCCAGAAATTTCTTTCCAATGATAGATACAAAATAATAGGTAAGCGTGCCAGAACCCATAGTACTTTATATTCTATACTCTATATAATATATTCTTCATCAGCATCAACAGCTGCGTCGATATAGTCATGTCTGTCCGTATCTACAAAAGGGGTCTATAGATCTATGGAGCGGAAATTTTGCCAAATTAACTTCTCTTTGAGCTCTCAGAAAAGAGTCCAAGAAGACTCTCGAAGATTATTTCGGCTACTGGATGCATGAGACTTTATGATCATATAGGCGATCTCTGAAATGGGGTGGTATAAGTCCCACTTAGCGGTTGCGTCGCCCCAACAACTTTACTAGACTAACTTTTCTTTAATAGGAAAATCTTTTAAAAACTGCGCGAGATTATTTCGAATAGTCACGACTGTAGCAGTCTCAAATTCTTTAAAATTGAGGAAAGTGCTTGGGATGTCCAAATTGCATATAAAAGGTTATACGGGGGCTGGCGTGCAAAGCACTCAGGAAGCGGAGCCCCCAGTTTGTAATTGGTTTCGATAAATTAATATATTGAGGGCTTAAAAAACGCTTAAGATTACATATATGTAGAGCTCATATCTTCCTATCCGTATGAATAAAGTTGTTTTTTTACTTGCCAGGTAAATATTTTCTTTTTACAAATATTAAAATTTTTGTCTCGTGCATCTATACTAGTCAGTTATAAAAATGGCGGACGTAAAGTCGGGCGCGGACGACTTTAGGATACCCTGTACCACTAGCTTGTAATAAAGTCCGATTTCTTCACAAAAAACCAAAAACAGAAGAATTTTTAAGCAAAAAATTTTTTTTGACCGATCATTCCTATGGGAGCTATTTGATATAGTCAACCGATTTCAATAAAATTTGACACAGTGCCTAAATACCTTAAAAAAGATCTGAATGCCAAATTTATTTCAAATATCTTTACAAACAAACAAAACACATCGAATTTTGTATAAAAAACGTGTTTTTGGACCGATTGGTCCTATGGGAGCTATATGATCTAGTCAAACGATTTGGATTAAATTTAATACAGTGCCTAGGAACTATAAAATACTCACTAATGTCAAATTTGGTCCCAATATCTTAACAAACAAACGAAACACAACAAATTTAGTTAAAAAATCGAATTTTTGGAAGATCGGACCTATGGGAGCTATATGATATAGTCAACCGATTTTGTTCAAATTTGGCACATTGCTTAAGTGGTCTAAAAAATTTCCAAACGCCAAATCTGGTTACGATATCTTTATTAAAAAAAGAAATATAGCGAATTTTTCTTTAAAAAACGTTATTTTGGCCGATCGGTCCTATGAGAGCTATGTGATATAGTCAACCGATTTCGATCAAATTTGGTACAGTGTTTGGGAACTATAAAAAACTTTCGAATACCAAATTTGGTTACGATATCATCATAAACAAATGAATTATTCATCTAAAACGCTTTTTTTTTGTCGAGGTCATCTCAAAACACCCCCATGGGAGCTATATAATTTATCCCCGATATCAAAAAAATAAAATAAACTTGCCTCCTATGGAATAATATGGGATCTAATGTGAAAGTATGGTAACTCTAGCTCTTACCATCTCTGAGATCTAGGCGTTCACACGGACGGACGGACAGACGGACATGTGTATATCGACTTCTCTATTCACCCTGATCATATTTTAGGTAACTTTGGGGTGTCTCCGACGTCTCCTTCTATATGTTACATACATTTTCGGCTTGCACAAACTTAATATACCCTTGGTACCATACGGTACAGGGTATAAAAATTCATGGCGGCTCAAACTTGGCAAATATAGAATTCATAATTGTGGTCAAAAATTTCATCTTAAATCTCAATATTAGACAAATTTAGGATCGAAACCTTAAAAAATTTACGATCATTGTTAGAATTCCTTTATTCAGACAACTTTAGGATCATTCTTAGCATTACTTTATTCGGACAAATTTAGGATTTCAAATTCCATTCCCCATAATTTTCTCTCCTATGAGATCCATATAAAAAAAGTCAATTTCAATAATTTTCAAAAACTTTAAATCCCATGCGAAAATTGGTATCATGAATCAATTTCTCCCGTTCCATTCCTACACCTCCCCGCAGTATTCCTTTCCATCTCTTAATTTACACACAAATTAAAAAAACATCTGCACTCTCATAAGCAAATTAATGCCTCACTTGAATTTCAAATAAAAAGATAGATATAAAGATATAAACAAGGGAATTTCAATGAGTGTACTCATCTAGAACTCTTTTTTTTTTTAATAACACTGGCACCCCTCGATATCTCGTTACGTCTCCTCCACCAACTTAATAGTAGTGCTTTGAGTTGTAGCCAACTTACCTGATTATTTCTATGATTATTTTGTAATTCGAAACGGGTTAGATCCTGTTTTATGCACTCGAGCGCATCCGCTGTGTATTTATCATTGGGGCGTCCCCCTCTTTTTTCGCCCGCTGGATGCATGCTGCTTCTTCACTTTGTGATATTGAGCACTCATATCACAAAATGGCGCTCTATAGCTAACTTTGTTACTCACACACAGATAGAGAGGAGAGGAGGCGTAGAACGTGGATGTTTCATTTAAATTGGATTTTTATTTAATTTTTTTAATTATTTATAAAAACACTTTTAGCTTTTTCAG
The DNA here is from genome assembly GCA_037043745.1 of Chymomyza amoena. NCBI lineage: Eukaryota > Metazoa > Arthropoda > Insecta > Diptera > Drosophilidae > Chymomyza > Chymomyza amoena. Next base: position 95,088 of record JBAMAX010001480.1, on the reverse strand, counting down.
TTTTTTAGGCACTTTTTTCACTTAATTTTTAATTTTTAAATTATTTAACCCTCGTAGATTTATGTAGTTTTATTGTTGCTTTTCTTAAAGATAAATTTGTTTGCATTGCGGCTGCTGTGGGCGGCTCTGAAGGCCTTTTGGCTAGGCTTTATTTTTTTATTTAATTATCTATATAATATTTGTAACTTTTTTTTTTATCACTTGCAAATTTCAACACGAAGGCACAATGGCTTTGTTTGCATTATAAAAAAATTTAAACGCGCAACATTGTTGTGGATTTCGAGAGTGCGGCGATAACGATAAATTGATAACGATAGCGTTTAAAAACGCAGCAAAAATTTATTTCATCACAAATTTTGTATTTTATATTTTTTGTGGATTTTTTTTTAAGTTCTGCGTTCAAAGTTAACAAAAGAAAAAAATAAAAGGCAGAAAAATAGTTCGCAGAGTTTCGATTTGCTGAATGAATGAATTTGAATATTTTAATATAAATAACTGACAATAAATATGTTTATATTCCGTGTGTATATATGTATTTGTTGATTTGATTTAATTTGATTTAACTATTTTGTTGTTGTTTTTGGATTATTCTGGCTGCTTTTGGGCTCTCACGCAGCTTGACGGAATTTTAATTAATACACGTTGTTAAAAACTGAAAATAGACACAAAATATCATTAGCTTCTACTAAATATTATATGAACAGTAGTTGGCAAAAGTATTTGGACAATAATATATAAGCAATGTGTATAATTTATTAAATTAATTAATCAAAGCTGCTCCGCACTTTGATTGCGAGTTGTCATACTGCTAGGTGACAATAGGTGGCGCTTTACGATAAACTTAATTTGCTGTATTTACTAATCGAAATCGATAACAAAATTCGGCGTGGTACAAGTACCATTTATCTTTCTTACTTCAACAAAAAATTTAATTAATTTAATTTTATTAAGAAATTAAATTAAATTATGAATAATAAATCGCTGTCAAAATGTTCAAATAATAAGACGAGAAAGAAATCAAAGAAGTTACAGCGTTTGGTTAGGGATCATTTAGGACTTGGTTGAGCAGAAATGCAGAAGTGCCCGATTACCTTTAAAAGAAGTGCCCGATTATTTTTGGGCAGAAGTGCCCGATTAGTTTTGGGCAGAAGTGCCCGATTAGTTTTGGGCAGAAGTGCCCTTCTTTTCGTTCTGAAGGGTCTGCGTTTAAATAATAGGACGAGAAGTAAACCAAAGTAATTATAGCAATTGGTTACGAATCATTTTGGGCTTGATTGAGAAGAAATGCAGAAGAGCCGGATTAGTTTTGCGCAGACGTGCCCGATTAGTTTTGGGCAGAAGTGCCCGATTAGTTGTGGGCAGAAGTGCTCGATTAGTTTTGGGCAGAAGTGCCCTTCTTTTCGTTCTGAAGGGTCTGCGTTTAAATAATAAGACGAGAAGTAAACCAAAGTACATATAGCATTTGGTTACGGATCATTTAGGGCTTGATTGAGCAGAAATGCAGAAGAGCCGGATTAGTTTTGGGCAGACATGCCCGATTAGTTTTAGGCAGAAGTGCCCGATTAGTTTTGGGCAGAAGTGCCCGATTAGTTGTGGGCAGAAGTGCCCGATTAGTTGTGGGCAGAAGTGTCCTTCTTTTCGTTCTGAAGGCAGCAATACGGCCCAAATAAAAGTATTGCAAATTATGACAAAGTGCCTTGAGCATGGAACTTAACCTAAGCTCTTAAAAAAATTGATTCAAATTTTGAATTTTAAAAATATTTTTATCTTATTATTTTGACCAATTTTTCTTATAATATGATATAAATATATGAAAGAAACTGTATTGAGACTCGCCAAATTTGCGGACTGCGTTTTATACATTTTTGGATGAGCAGCCCCTATAAAAAAAGATATCTTAAATATTGACAATCTACTATACGAGCCCTCATTTTATAGAAATACTTGAGACATGTTTATCTCAATGGCTTTTAAGACTTGGTACCAATTAAAGAGACTATAAATAGTCATAGGTGTTTACTACCGGAGATAGATTACGTATTTTTTTTTAGAAAGAAGATAACTCTAGAAGTCACTAAAAAAGATTACTAAATTTCTAAAAATAAGCAAGTACATTGGATTGGTCATAGAAAGAGACAAATTTAATATTGAAATTATGTGGGCTTATTTATTATTATTATTTTATATTTGAGAAAAATTCGTGAGCAGACAAACTTGCGACTTTGGAGCATATTTTATTCACAAAATTCTGAAGGTCATTGATACTTTAGAGAATCTTTTTTTTTTTTTGTGTAACTTTAACCCAAATAAAAGTATTGCAAATTATGACAAAGTGCCTTGAGCATGGAACTTAACCTAAGCTCTTAAAAAAATTGATTCAAATTTTGAATTTTAAAAATATTTTTATCTTATTATTTTGACCAATTTTTCTTATAATATGATATAAATATATGAAAGAAACTGTATTGAGACTCGCCAAATTTGCGGACTGCGTTTTATAAATTTTTGGATGAGCAGCCCCTATAAAAAAAGATATCTTAAATATTGACAATCTACTATACGAGCCCTCATTTTATAGAAATACTTGAGACATGTTTATCTCAATGGCTTTTAAGACTTGGTACCAATTAAAGAGACTATAAATAGTCATAGGTGTTTACTACCGGAGATAGATTACGTATTTTTTTTTAGAAAGAAGATAACTCTAGAAGTCACTAAAAAAGATTACTAAATTTCTAAAAATAAGCAAGTACATTGGATTGGTCATAGAAAGAGACGAATTTAATATTGAAATTATGTGGGCTTATTTATTATTATTATTTTATATTTGAGAAAAATTCGTGAGCAGACAAACTTGCGACTTTGGAGCATATTTTATTCACAAATTCTGAAGGTCATTGATACTTTAGAGAATCTTTTTTTTTTTTGTGTAACTTTAAATGGTTATAATTTATCTTATCTGTATTTTTTTATTAATAGTTCATATTTTGTCTAGACATTTTCTTGTACTCTTTTTTTTAAATATAAACAAATAGAGCAAAGTCGGTGGATCTCCGTTACTAACGAAGTTCTTCTCCTTATATCTTATACTCATTAATTATTTTGTAATAAACTTAATTAATCGACAACTAGAACTAAACTAGATTATTTTTACAAAGCTAAAACTCAGCGCGAGGGAGATATGGGCTTTATAATTTTAGCTAGTATAAAAAAATAATCACAAATCTTAAAATTTCTGCTGAAATGAACCAAATTGTATGTAAACATCAAACTGGTTCTGTTCATACTAGTTCTGGACCATTGTAACTATCAAACTACCAAGCAAGACCCACACACACAATTAACTCTGCGCATAACAAGTATGATATTTTATTTTTAATAATTTTAAACAAAAATTACTTAGATTTAAAAAAAAAATATAAACGATTTAAAACAGAAAATTCAAAGTGAATCAAAATTTTTTTCCCACACCCAATTTCGTTAGGTGACGATTTTACTCTAACTACAAACTCTGATATGATTTAAATCGTTTTGGATAGTCTTAAAATAACCCTTTCGGGGATTGCCAACTTATCGTGATGAAGGGGATCACTATGGGCGATGAATCCAAGAGCGAATCCAATAGCTATCGGTAGGACCATTCATGCCGGTAAGGTTGAGGAAGAGTTCTGAAGCTAAGAGCAGTCCACAACAAACACTGATACCTTTCTGGCATCCAAATTCACTTACCCGATGCGTCTGTTTCCCCATATCAGGGGCGGCTTCTAACTAAAGAATCTTTGAATCTCACTCATTGATTCCCATAAAAAATGTCAGAATAACTTGGAACATAACAATAATGGGAACATGTCTCCAAGGGGTACACAACAATTATTAGTCAATCCCTTGCTACGGCAGCTGCACATAGGATTTGGAGGTGCTAATCTCACGTTATAACGACAACACGATGAATGTAAGCAAATGAGGATCTATGCTCCACTTAGGAGTCCAGAATTCGTAGTAATAGTCTTAAAATAAGCCCACTATCATTAAAATTTCACACAAAATTGTACCTCATATTTTTCTGTCACAATACTTTTGTCGCGCACTGTCTTGTCTGCTATATTCTATTTTGTTAGAAAAACCCAAGCAAAAAAAATTGTCACACGCTAAGCGCAAAGTTGAACGCGTTTTCAATGCGTTTTTAAACGCGTCGCGTCACAACGCATTAACCCATCATTGCCTTGGAATTCAATTTGGCATTTTGTTCAGCACTTAAGTGTTTATCATAACTCACACTCACACACACACACACACACTCTAAGAGACTCCGATCAGTCCATGCTCATTTACATGCCAAAGTCGTGAGTCAGTCCAGTTGCTCACTGGAGGAAGGCATTGACCAAAGCTAACGCGGATCGTTTACTGTTACACATATTTTTTGAGACAGCGCCAGCGGAAATCCAACTTAATAATCGATTTCCTATCGAATTTTCACAACATTTCGTTGGCATTTTACATAATTTATGCAAACATCGATCACTGGCCGCGGCTCCCGCGCATTATGTCATGTTCATATTCTGGGAACGATACAAAATCCCCCGAAAAACAAAAAAAACGAACTTTTATGACGTGCTATTAAATTCACACTAAAATGAATTGTAGACAAAAAAAAAAAGAGTTTATGTGTCTGAGAGAAAGATCAACGAGCGCACCTGACTATTAAGTAGCCGTCAAAGGTAAACAAAGTCTAAAAAATTCGCCAAAAATTTATAGCCCTAGATAATGAGAATTTACAAGCAATTTCGCCTTGGGATTCAATGTAAATTCGTGAAATTACATTTCAAGGAATCGCTTTCGAAGTGTGGAGCTGCATATGAAAAAGAGTAAAGCTAAATATTTCTATGTCATGGTAAACAAAGTAATTGGGATTTTTTTTTAATAGATTGCATGTTTTGGCTGATAAGAGAACTTTCGTTTGACCCAATCTGGGCACACGTTTTATGAACTAATCAGGAAAACAAATCAAAAGCATTTGATAAAGATTTTGAATTGAAAACATGTGCGTTGAACTGAATCTAAAAAAAAAATGTTGAGAGGTAGTACAGCTTTATAGTAACTTTCGCGCCCTCTAGCCGCCCAAAATAGGAACTTCTGAGTGTTCCTTCCGACACAAAGAATGCTCTAAATTAGAACATTTCTAGCCTTGGAAGATTTTTTGTAGGACTTATAGACTTTGAGATAGATGGGCTGAACCAACTTCCCCCAATAAATGTAAAACCTATAGGGGGAGGAGCTCACCTTTTTTGGTTTTAGACTTTTGGGACGGCCCCTAAAACAGCACGAGATATTCCAGTGCGCATATTTTCCCGGTATACGTTTTTTATGTCTATTTTTAGTGTACTAAGGTATCTGCATAAAGAAATGACTGTACTTCAAACTCTAACCTAGAGCTGGTCATCGAACTTCAATTTTAGAGAATCGATTTTTTGGAACGATTTGAAATCGCTTAATCGTATTAAAACAGTAGGCGCTAGCAAGGTAAAACCGCAGATAATCCCAGGAGATTTCCTTTCCTACAAAATAGTCTATTTAAAGCAAAATTCACTAAAATTTATTTCCATAATTCAAAATAACGAAAGCAAAAATTCAAAACTTGATAAAGAAAACAAAATTAATAATTCGATTAATTTAAAACTTAATAAAAGAAATAATAAAAATAAAGTACCAATTCATTTGTTTTCTTTAGATAGTTTGTCATTTTAAAAAACTAAAAAAATTTAAAATAGAAAAAAAAGAAAACCAAAAAAAATTCAAATATGATAAAAAATATGTATTCCTCGACCCCAAAAAGGGGAAAATAACGTTGTTTGGCCTTGAAAGTGGAAGGTGTAAAGCCGGTATAAGGTCTAAAAAAGGGAAGAAATGAGCGAAAAAAAACATTGAAAAACATTTTTGACCCATAGCTTCTAGGACGAAAATACTTAAAATGACCCAAAGAATCAAAACCGATGAGAGCCCCAAAACAGTTGTTTTTTGCTCCATACCAATTGATCCGCCCTAATGTGCATACCTACATGGATTCTCAATAAACAAAAATCGGTTTTATTATCAGAAAAAAGGCTCGATTTAAACGATTTAAAATCAAACCGATGCCCAACTCTACTTTAACCCACCAAAGACAAAAGTGGAATTTGCAAATAAGTACAGTCGAACTAACTTATGAAGAACCACTCTATCACGATTTTTTCCATATTATGCGATTTTTAAAAAATAAATCTATCGACGAAAATAAGTGAATTTTAACTATATATTATAAGTGATATATAACTACGTCAAATTTTATTGCGAAATTCCGATTCTCTGTCGAGTTATCGATTACTGAAAATTGGGTTTTTACGTTTTTGGACTTTTCTTTGAGAAGCCATGTCTCCCAAGTACAGAAGTAAAGCATTTTGACCACAGGAACTTTTGCCATGCCCTTAAGTTAGAGTAAAATACTTACAACTTAAAACAAGAATAAAAATATGTGTTTTCTTATTATTTTAATTTGAAATTTATTAATGAACTTTTTCTTAACCTCTCCAAATGTCACGAAATCTTCAACAGAATTGCATAAAAAGAATATGATTTTATATAATAAGTTTATCAAAAATTTTGCATTGATGTTTAGTACATTATGTTAAAATTTTCTTATAGTCATATTTAAAGTTTCAAATTAACATTGCAAAGTGGAATTTGTAAGAAAGTTAATACAGTGAAACCTATGCTTATGAACAACTTTACGGTTTTTTGCCATATTACTCAATTTTTTTTAAGAAGCACTGCTGATGTAGAGAACGAGTATCACTTAGATCTCATTCCGACTATATATGCGTACATGGTTTTAATGACTGTTTCTATTAACCCTCAGAACGCACAAAATTTAAAAAAATTACAATAAAAACTGATTTATATAATAATCTAATCGGGTTCTATAATCCTAAGCTTTTGATTGACGTCCAGCATATTAATTCGATTACGATTTTTTCCATATTATTCAATTTTTTTAAGAACACTTCTCTAAAGATCTTATAAAGCTGTATATGAATTCAGTTTTAATTAATTTTCTTAAACCCTTTAAAAGCTAAAAGTCTCATTCGACTACAAGAAAAAAACGGATTTTAGAGGTTAATCAAGTTTTCTGAAAGCTTCTAGGAGCCAAAACTTTTGATTTACGTTCAGCACAAAAGGTAAAATTTTGTTATGCATTTATTTTAAATTTAAAATTTACATTGCAAAGTGGAATTTACAAGCAAGTAAATACAGTAGAGCTTACTTTTGGACAACTTTACGAAGAACACTGCTCTACTACTGATCTCATAAAGATATATATTCATTTATTTTTAATGAACTTTAAACCCTTTAAAGGCAAAAAATGGCATTAGATTACAAAAAAAACCTACTTAATAAATTAAACGAGTACTCTAAAAGTTTCTACAAGATCCAAAACTTTTCATTGACGTTCAGCGCATTAAGTCCAAATTTGTTCACGCATTCATGTTACATTCAAAACTAATACCAATTTCAGAACGATATTAAAATTGTTATACTTCCTAGAAAAGATTTCAGTATGCCAGCTATAATTTGTATGCCTAGGTTACATATATGAAGTTTTGATCTTATTTTAAAGAATTAAAAAAACTATTTACACTGTAATCCAACATTCACATTTTAATTCTTTTTTGGTATTGGTTAACTTTGATAAGATAAGATAAGTCTCTATTATGTCCAACCAAAATGCCCCCCCAAGTAGTTTTATTACCGAAAACAAAAAAATTATGTTTAAGTTGTGAAATAAGCTCGCAGTTCCGGGCCCAATTGTTAATGGAACAATAGTAAAACTTTTTAGACTGGAAAGCCCTGACAGCTGACAAGATACTTAAAGAAATTGAAATATATTTTTATTTGACGCACCTGAAGATTTTCAAATTATAGTTTTTGGCAACTTGACTCTTAGACTTTAGCAATGGAATGTGAATTCGGGTTTTATAGCGCGTCTAGATAAACCATTTTGAAAACAAATTCTTTGCTGATAAAAGAACTCATACAGATGGTTTTTATGTTGGGTAAACAATTCCCCCAAAACAAAAAAAATATAATTATGTCGCCACAGCTTCGAAAAGCAAAAAATAGCGCCACACGCGCTATTGTTAAATGTCAACAAGTTGTGCACACACCGTGGCAGACCCCAACCCCACCATAACCCTCCTTAACCCATTTGGTCACCATTGAAAATTTCACATTCCATACATACCGCAAAAAAAAAAACACTAAATATTTCTGCGCAAAATGTTCAATAAGTAATAAAAAACGAATTAAAAAAATACACGAAACTAATTCGCTTGCATGCCAGAAACATTTCTGTATCTGTGTGTGTGTAGTTGTGTATCTGTGTGAGTATCTGTGTTTGTATCTGTGTGGATTTTGATGTGTTATTAAGCGGCTCATCAAATGCGACATTATTTGAATTTTTAATTGTTTAATTATGGACTGTATTTGTTTGGGTGTGTAAAGCTTAACAGACAGACAACGAGGCATTCCTTGCACACTTTTATGGGTCATTTATGACCCCCATTGCACTTGCATGCTGTCATGGGTTAAACAAATGCCAGCAGATGATTGCCAAACACGCTTAAAGCTAAGCATAGCTTAAAGGCCATTTATGCAAGAGAGCTCATAATAAAAATAAACATCAAGTGGGAAGGACACTTTGATGGGTCATTAACGACTATGGCGTAACCAGAGGGTTAAGAAAATATGCCTAACTTAATCTTGCCAAACTAAGCGTTTAACATTTTTTAGCTCTGCTGCGAGGGTTGCTCAGCATATTTTGCAATACAGTATTGCCAGATCAAATCTCTTACATCGGAATTGTAAAGTTGGACATCTTTACGAACATTTCGGCTTGGAAGCGCTGTTTACTAAGTACTTCAAATTTTTTATCGGTTAAAAAACTTACTAATTATCGATTTTGGGATGTGGCAGGACTTTTTCCCATCAATGCATAAATGGAAAGCCATTAAATTTCAGGAGGGTACCTTGAAGTAGAGGTGATATACTGTTGATGGCAGTAGTTTTATTTTACGGATACTATCGATAGTTTTGTTCGATACATCGATAGTGAAAAATCATTTTTGACAAATCAAAGTTAAAAAAAAATGGCAACGTGACAAAAAGAATACAAATTCGGCACTATCGAGTAGTATCGACCGATTCATTTTACGAATACTATCGATAGTTTTAATCGATATATCGATAGTATGTTTTTATATGTTATAAACATTTTTGACAAATCGAGGGACAACAAATTGGCAACATTATAAAAAGAATACAAATCTAATGGTAGCACGTCGAACCTTTTTAACCATCCGACGCTTTTAGAGTCACCAAAAGCAAAGGGGGGACCATTAAAAATTATTTAAGCAAGTCAAATTTTTACAAAAATTCAAAAATCGATAACGCATTAGTCTTAGCGATTGTCACAGACGTCCAGCATTTCCGGATAGAAGGGCTAGTCTTCTTCTTTGGCTTCCGAAATTTCGAATTTCATCAAAATCACGATCTCTTTTTCGATAGTACTATCGATCGTTTCAACTATTGAGGTCTAAATTATCGACTGGTGGCACTATCGATAGTATCCCACATCTATCTTGAAGCAAGTTTTGTTATCTAAATTAGAAGTGTGTTAAATTAAAGTTCAAAATCGGAGTGGGCCTGGCCAGGCTGATATGCCTGGGCGAGCGTTAATCTGTGACGCGAATTTTTTACAACTTCCCAAGTTATTTATTGCTACAAAAAAAACATCGATAACCTTATTTTGATTTTCGCTGATAACGCACCATAGGCATCGAGTTTGAATTTCAAAATTATCTGAAATATGTTCAAAGTACGATTTTGTGAAGTCCCTCCAAAGTCGCTTACCTTCCCAGAAACACTGGATGTTTTAAGCAAACACTATATTGCGAGATCGTCTTATATCGTGAGATAAAAGCACACAATTCGAATATAAAAAATGGCGGACATAAAGTCGGGCGCGGACGACTTTAGGATACCCTGTACCACTAGCTTGTAATAAAGTCCGATTTCTTCACAAAAAACCAAAAACAGAATAATTTTTAAGCAAAAAATTTTTTTTGACCGATCGTTCCTATGGGAGCTATATGATATAGTCAACCGATTTCAATAAAATTTGACACAGTGCTTAAATACCTTAAAAAAGATATGAATGCCAAATTTATTTCAAATATCTTTACAAACAAGCAAAACACATCGAATTTTGTATAAAAAACGTGTTTTTGGACCGATTGGTCCTATGGGAGCTATATGAACTAGTCAACCGATTTGGATTAAATTTAGTACAGTGCTTAGGAACTATAAAATACTCACGAATGTCAAATTTGGTCTCAATATCTTAACAAACAAACGAAACACAACAAATTTTGTTAAAAAATCGATTTTTTGGAAGATCGGACCTATGGGAGCTATATGATATAGTCAACCGATTTTGTTCAAATTTGGCACATTGCTTAAGTGGTCTAAAAAATTTCCAAACGCCAAATCTGGTTACGATATCTTAATTAAAAAACGAAATATAGCGAACTTTTCTTTAAAAAAGTTATTTTGGCCGATCGGTCCTATGGGAGCTATATGATATAGTCAACCGATTTTGATCAAATTTGGTACAGTGATTGGGAACTATAAAAAACTTTCGAATACCAAATTTGGTTACGATATCTTTATAAACAAACGAATTATTCATCTAAAACGCTTTTTTTTTGTCGAGGTCGTCTCAAACACCCCTATGGGAGCTATATAATTTAACCCCGATATCAAAAAAATAAAATAAACTTGCCTCCTATGGAATAATATGGGATCTAATGTGAAAGTTTGGTAACTCTAGCTCTTACCATCTCTGAGATCTAGGCGTTCACACGGACGGACAGACGGACGGACAGACGGACAGACGGACATGGGTATATCGACTTCTCTATTCACCCTGATCATATTTTAGGTAACTTTGGGATGTCTCCGACGTCTCCTTCTATATGTTACATACATTTTCGGCTTGCACAAACTTAATATACCCTTGGACCATACGGTACAGGGTATAAAAAGGGATAGCTCAAAAATATTAATCCGTGAGGGAATAAAATTTAAATAATTATAGTAAATAGCGAAGTTATGGATATATATCGAAATCTGTTTAGATATCGAAGAGACCAGAATTATAGTAGGTAGTTTCTGAAAAAAACTATGTAAGAAAAAATGCGTAAAAAAAAGCATGAAGCATAAGCTATCTAAATAAATTAAAAAAGGTAATTCCCTAACTAACTTTCTAAAAGATTAGGTAAGGTTAAGTTACATTGGTCGACCTCTTGGGGAAGTCAAACATAGACTTCTCTATAAGATTAGATTTCTAAAAATTTTTCTTTAATATTTCAATCCGGCTAAAAGAAATGAAAATATTTAAGTTTTTTTTTCTAGACCGTATTATAAAAAATGGCGGATGTAAAGTCGGGCGCGGACGACTTTAGGATACCCTGTACCACTAGCTTGTAATAAAGTCCGATTTCTTCACAAAAAACCAAAAACAGAAGAATTTTTAAGCAAAAATTTTTTTTTTGACCGATCGTTCCTATGGGAGCTATATGATATAGTCAACCGATTTCAATAAAATTTGACACAGTGCTTAAATACCTTAAAAAAGCTATGAATGCCAAATTTATTTCAAATATCTTTACAAACAAACAAAACACATCGAATTTTGTATAAAAAACGTGTTTTTGGACCGAATGGTCCTATGGGAGCTATATGATCTAGTCAAACGATTTGGATTAAATTTGGTACAGTGCTTAGGAACTCTAAAATACTCACGAATATCAAATTTGGTCCCAATATCTTAACAAACAAACGAAACACAACAAATTTTGTTAAAAAATCGATTTTTTGGAAGATCGGACCTATGGGAGCTATATGATATAGTCAACCGATTTTGTTCAAATTTGGCACATTGCTTAAGTGGTCTAAAAAATTTTAAAACGCCAAATCTGGTTACGATATCTTTATTAAAAAACGAAATATAGCGAATTTTTCTTTAAAAAAGTTATTTTGGCCGATCGGTCCTATGCGAGCTATATGATATAGTCAACCGATTTCGATCAAATTTGGTACAGTGATTGGGAACTATAAAAAACTTTCGAATATCAAATTTGGTTACGATATCTTCATAAACAAACGAATTATTCATCTAAAACGCTTTTTTTTTGTCGAGGTCGTCTCAAACACCCCCATGGGAGCTATATAATTTATCCCCGATATCAAAAAAATAAAATAAACTTGCCTCCTATGGAATAATATGGGATCTAATGTGAAAGTTTGGTAACTCTAGCTCTTACCATCTCTGAGATCTAGGCGTTCACACGGACGGACGGACGGACAGACGGACGGACAGACGGACAGACGGACATGGGTATATCGACTTCTCTATTCACCCTGATCATATTTTAGGTAACTTTGGGGTGTCTCCGACGTCTCCTTCTATATGTTACATACATTTTCGGCTTGCACAAACTTAATATACCCTTAGTACCATATGGTACAGGGTATAAAAATAAACTTCGTACAGCAAATGATGGACTTTTTCTTTAAGAATTCACACTTTAAAGAGATTGCATTTACTTGGTAATACCTCAAACAAATTTTTTTTCTTTTTCCAGAGATTTGGTTTTATGTTACCAAAATTTGATAAATATCTGGGCCTTAAATCCTTTCGTATGGCTATTAAAGCACGACATCTTCAATAGCAAGATCCAAAGTTTAATTAAGGTGTCGTACTTTTAAGTGATTGCATTTATTTGGGAATGCTAAAAAAAAAAAGTTTTTTTTCCTAGAAATTTCAGTTTTTATCAAAATTTTATAAATATACGAACGTTAAATCCTTTGTTTTACCTATGAAAAGCAAGACATCTTCAAACGCAAGTCGTCTGCTATAAAGCTTTAATAATGTGGCGGATTCACGGGGGTTTTCGAGTCCAGACTCCCCTCAAAAGGGGGATAAATGGGTGACAACCTATTGAGAGCTATGAACACTTTGAAGTGAAGGCTAAATTATGGATCTATGACTAAATTTTGAATCTGCATCCGTTCAAATGCGATTCGGTTCCGGAACAATGGTTCCATCTATAGGTTTCAAAATTATAGTCTTCTACTAATATTAATAGTTTTATTACAATGAAGTAAATAAACTAAAAGTTTTTGATTTCAGATAAAGCAGACTCCATAAATCAAGCTCAACACAAGGAATATCTGCAAAAGGTGCTTTCGCAAAGCGGCCAGCAGTTTCAGGAGTTTTTTTGAATGCAAATTTGCAGGTTTCAATGAATACTCACTGTGCTTCAGCAAAACTCGTTTTTAATGCTGTAAACGAAATAGCTCCACAACATTGCCAAAAACTTATAATAGGTAAATATTGCCTTTTTTAATTAAGTCTTGTATGTAATCCTTGTAGGAAAATACCAGCAATAGCAGAAAATATGGACGACAAATTCACCGTGAAGTCGTATGTCAACCAAAATCTGGCAACCTTAATCTAGTATTTTAACTTTAAAATAAGATATAAGAAAATTTTAATTCCAGAATCGTAAGTAACAGACAAGTCTCGCTTGAAAAAAGAATCTCTACCCAAACTATGCATATTTTACTCTCCCTTCCCAAAACATTAAAGCCGCCTCTCGCACAAGCATTGAGCACTTCGTTCAACATTTTTATGTTAATTATTACATTTGCAGCGCTGTTAAGTTTTCCATGTTATATGGCATGTCAAAGCTATTTTTAGATAGTTTCTCTATCACAAAACGTCACTATAGGTACCCCATAAAACGGCAAGTGAATGTGACCGGGAAGAGGAAGGTGCTGCCACTGCCACTTCTGCTCCGACTGCAGCGATTGCAACTGCCACACGGGGGTGGGGCACACAAAAATTGCCCATAAAAATGCGCAAGTCGAGTGAAAAGGCAAATAAAATAAACACGCAGCTTACGCGTCTAGTCAATTACATACAAATACAAACATATATGCCGCCACATAATATACATACACACAAAGACATACATACATATGTATGTGGGAGCTAAACTCGCTGCAGGGGAGCCAAAGTGTGTGACCGTATTGCCGCCGTCGAGTGCCAAACGCTGTCGACGTTGACGCAGCGTCAAAGTTGACGTCGCCTAGCTGGGCAGCAGATAAAAATAGTATTAGTTGCTGATTATTATTGCAAAAATGCGCATTCCTCGGCGACTTATTCCACAACACACACACAACATGCTGCTTGAAGAGCGGAGGAGGCGTGCAGGTGAGGCAAGGAGCCGACGAGTGTTGCTCGACTGCTCTACACGCTGCTCTTGGACTGCAGCACATTGGTCGAAAGGCGATTAAATTGGTATGAAATAATTTTGGTTGTACTCACGGTAGAAAAGGGTAATATACAAGGAAGGGAGCGGAAGATCTATTAGCGAATTGAAGAGGATGGCGAATAATGAATTGGAATTGCGAAAATTCACCGTGGTCCCCCTACGCTATAATGGCACTCAAGGATTTTTGTCAGTGAATAAGAAGAAGGAGCATTTTTGTTCCTGAAAAGTTGACACCAAATCGAACGAAATTAAAAAAGTTAATAAAGGTCGATATGTCTTTAAATAAATCAACGAATAAATACATGTCAGCAATTAAAAAAAAAAAATTATTTTAGTACTTCCTAGTACTGTCCCTTTCTACAGAATTAAATCTTTACAAAAATAATTATAATAATATAGCAGAGATCATTAGCACAGCTACCCACAATTTAATGGTACGATGAATGAAAATGTTTTTTAAATATTTTGAGAGTCACAATAGCACTCTGTTATTTTTATTGATAATTAACATAAATAAATAAGTACAATAAAATGTAGGTCAATTTTGAAATAGCGTTGAAGCAAATTATGTGACTCTAAGTAGGCTTAAAAAGCTTTTCAACTAACCCTACTTAAGCTCGATACAAATAAAAAGTATAGACCACGCTGCTTTTGCATTCTTTACTTGTTCAAAAAAATAAATCAAGTGAATATTTTTAGGCCCTTTTTTGAAGGGCATTTTTGCTAATACTTCCCGTATTAATTAACTTATTCAATTGTTTTTAAATTCCTATTGAAAACACAGAATGTTTTGCCTTAGTATTTTGCGAAACACAGTATTAATTTTTTTTTTGGGAATTAGTTCAAATAAACCTCAAACTCATTTTGAAGAATTTTTAAAAAAATGTATGTCTTTAAACAATAAATCAATTGATTGTAAGTTATGCACTAACAAAAATTTAGAAGTTAGGAATACGAGTTCTGTTTATGAACGAATTTTTTTTACGAGAATTTGATTTAACGCGATTCGAAGAAATTTTTTATAATACATATTATAATTTTTTATGCGATTTAATTTGTTTTAACTCGATTCAAAAAATCCTCAATTACTTTAAGTAAAAAATAACAGCTTCAACTCAAGAAACTTTAAAGAAAAAACAACTGCTATAAATATTTTTACATTTTGAAAACAGCTGATAGCAGGCAATTTTATTAGTTGCGGGAATACCATAAATATGTTTTTTTTTTTTTCTCCCGTCTTTTAATGTAACAACAATAATTGAGTCGCTAATTGTATAAAATTATGTTAAATAACCACATTTTTCAAATTCGCTACACTTAAGGTCCTTAATAAAAAAAATTATAAATTTTCTTGGCTTCAATAAACGTTAATTCATAATATGAACTTCAATTTCTTTTTGTGAATTGAATATTCTTGATTGTATTTTTTCGTTTTTTCTTATATGCTACTAAAATAAAAAATTTTGATACAAAATTTAAGTTTTAATAAAAACCTAGCTTCATGTAAAAACGATTATTTTATATCATAAACTGATAATATTTTAGCTAAACTTACAAACGCAAAATTAATCCCCTACTATTATATGGATACTGCATATTTTTTTACACTAATTTCTGGGAACATATCTATCGCGTAAAAACAGAATAAGGTGTATTAATTTTTTTTTTGGCAATTAGTCCATAACTCATAATTTATGGCGAATTTAAAAAAAAAAAATTAAGTTCTTGAACAAAAGATCACTTAATTATATGTCATGCACTAGAGAAATTTGGGAATTGCCATTACGAATGTTAAAAACATATATCTTTAATTAAATAATATAATAATTATTTAGAATATTATTAATAAATTTGTTGCGAAATGTCCCTAATTTTCTGTTCAACTTCCATAAGTTATGTTTTTGTTGGTTTATGAGATTAAGTAAACATTTTGCAAGTTTAGCCTTGTCTTATCTATTATGAAAAAATAACATATGTAAATACGTTACGTTTATCTTAAATAGAAAAATCTGTCCATTATTTCTCCTAAATAGCACATGCATATCACAAACTGAGAAAAAAAACCCAACTATAGCGTCCATCTAGACTAAAGAATGACTGACTAAAACACAGGCAAGGTCCAATTGAAAACTCCTACGAACAATCATAGCGTCACTCTAAACGCCGAATAAAATGTAAAATACTTCATCAAAATATACGCGCATGTAAATCTACTAGCAAGCTTATTTCTGCCTGAATCGCATTATAGATGATTATAATTACTTTAAGTTATCCTCAGCAAATAAATTGCTAATTTGATAAATTAACCTTCCATCACAACTCATCGCATAAAAAACTAGTATTGCCAAATTTTGATGCCATAACCTTCACATTTCGGACCACTGTGCGCGCTGCACTCTGTTTTCGTTTCGTTTTCCCTTTTTTCATGCACAAACACACACTTACGCTCGCTCAAAACTGCACACACAAGAGAGCAAAAAAAAAACGACAAAAAGAAAAAATTGAAGCAAGAAAAACGAGCTAAATTGCATTTTCGTCGTCGCCGTCGTCGTCGAACGATTGCAAGTTGCAGCAGCCGCCGTCGCCGCTGCTGCCGCAGTTGACGCTCTCATTGACGCATGCTGCAACGGCGCGTTCGCTTGCTGGACGACGACGATGACAGTGGCGTGCTGCAGCGGGGTACGCACATTTTCCAACTTGATGCTGTGCGTTGCCACCCACCAAACCTCCCCGCTGCACACAACAACTGCAAGCCAGTGCAGGCTTTGCTTGGCACTCTTTTTATTTTGCTTTATCGTACATTTACTTCCAAGCAGCAGCAGCAGCAACAACAACAAGCAGTATTTATTGCTCTCATCTGGGAGTATGTGTGTGTGTGTCTGTTGGTGTGTCTTTTGGAATGCAACCACATCGCCTCACCTGTTCACTCTGTTGCTGCTGCTGCTGCAGGCAGCGCACTGCCCACAACAACAAAGTAGCAGCAACTAAAGCAGATACAACAACAATAACACATAATCCACTACGAATTGCATGCTGGAATGTGAATGGAATCTCAACAATTTCCAACAACGCTGACGATGACGCCGTTTTGCCTTTGCCTTCTGCTCCCAGTCTCTTTCCACCTGGTGCTCGCTCTGCTCTGTTGACCGAACATTGTTTCAAGGAGCAGCACGTTTGCCTCTGACATCAACGTTGCGTCGACTACGACGCTGACGCTGACTTAGGGCATAGCCAGCCGGGCACGTTTTGATCGAGGGGGGGCGTGCGAGCGTTCGTCTGTGTGTGGGGGGCGTAACTGCAATTGCATGCATACTTAGTAGATACTCGCTCAGCTTGTTTGAACCATTATTTTATTTTATTTGTTGTATTTTTTTCGACTACCCCCGCACATACGTACGTACTGAGACAACATACTTTTGTACGGTACACACACGATTTAAAGAACAGTTTCACAATCATAATTTTAAGTAGTTCTTGAGTGGCTCTTAACAAAATGTAAAGCAAATTTTGAACAAATAGGAGCAGCAATAGGAGATATTCGAAAAATGCGAACTAGATTTTAGTTGGTACAGTAAAATTTGCCTAGAGCGAATGGATTTGTTGGGGAAAAGAATATTGGTTCGTTGTATCGTTAAAAAGTTCACCCATCGGTATTTCAACAGCTTTGAATTAATAAATAAATATAAAAGTGTGAAGTGCACTACATTCCTAAGAAATTCCCAGAAATTCATTTTAGAATCGGTTCGCCTGTATCCCAAAACTAGTATGAAAAATAGTAGTTCCAGAAATTATCTTGTTCGAATTTCTTTCTACTGGTGTTTATTTTTCAACAATAAAAAAGAGAATTTTCATTTGTCATTTAAATAATTCATATTTTAAAGTCAGAAAAAAATTCTTACAATTTAATTAAAGAATAGGTTCCCCTTTATCCAAAAACTAGTAATGCAAAAATAGTAGTTCCAGAAATTTGAACTAGAATTTTGCTGGCGTTAAAAAAAAGGGATTTTTCATTTGACATTTAAATAAATCATATTTTAAAGTCAGAAAGAAATTCCTAGAAATTTATTTAATAGGTTCTTCTGTATCCCAAAACTAGTAATGCAAAAATAGAAAAATAGTAGTTCCAGATATTCGAACTAGATTTTTGCTCGTGTTTATTTCTTAACAATAAGAGATTTTTCATTTGGCACTTAAATAAATCATAAGTTAAAGTCCGTATATAGAATATTATCATACAATTTCATGAAGCCCTAGGATTAACCCGTTACGACCAATTTGTTTTTTGATTATGCCGCAATAAAAATCAATGTGATCAAAAATGATACTAAAAATTTTCTTTAAAAAAATTATCTGTCTATTTTATTGTTTATTAAAAATTGGAATAACCTTTGAACTTTTCAAGTCAATATATCAAATTTCAATGGTAATAATAAATATTAGAAAAAATGACGTAGATTGTGTGAGTTCTATGCAATTTCAGAAAACCTCAAGGAGACCCAACGCATACACGACTACAGTAGGCACTTAGGAAGGCGCCCGAAGAGACCCCTTGAATCACGTCTGAGTTATCTAAAATGTTCGATAATCCAGAAGGAATCTTTTCAGAATTTAAATGTGTACTGTAAGAATCTTGTAAATCTTAAGTCGGAAAAAATTTTATACTAGGGATAGTTTGAGTCTGATAATGAGAGAAAATGTCCAACTTATTTTTCTCTTTTGCAGGTAATACCGCCACCATAACATGGGAACGAGGAATATGCTTTAGCTATAAAATATATTTGCATTTTTTACGTCAAAACTTTTATATCAAAATTGATATGTTAAAAAAATTTTAACTTAAGGAGAATATATCTATACATATTTTTAATATATTTTATCGAAAAAAAGATAATTTCCAGAATTTTTTTTGATAAATTCAAAAGACGTTTTATTAATTTTTCATTCCTTTATGTGCAATCAAGAAACAAAATTTTTTACGATAATATGATGATTCTGTATAATAAATATTTGACGATTGTAATAAAAAACAAATCGATTTAATTTTTTCAGTCCCAAAACCAATGTTTTTGTTCGAAATGAAAATTCGTTTGTTCACGAAAAAGATTTGGAAGTTTTAAGTATTTTGTAAAGAATGTACAATCAAGAAATACAATTTTTTACGGTAATACGATGATTCTGTATACTTAATATTTGACGATATTAATAAAAAAAACAATTTTAGTTTGTCAGTCCCAAAATAAATGATTTTTTTTTTGAATGAGAATTTCTTTGTTCACGAAAAAGATTTGAAACTTTTAAGTTAGTCTGTAAAGAATTCAATCGATATTCATCGAGTGGTTAATAAGACATCTTGCTTTTGAAATATTTTCATATAAAGATAATAATAATATAGTTTCCAATGCTCAGCTCCTTATGAAACGATCTCTCAAGAACATGTACTTTGAAAAAATATGAAAATTTAATAATCTTTTTATTATATATGCTCTCAGGAGCCATAAATTTTTGAGCTTCCTTCATTTAGTAACTTTCGATGATTTTTGTAAACATAGAACATGTTTTAAGGAAGAGAGTAAGCGCATAAGCCAATTATTTATTTAGGGAAATCGTCTTTTAGCATGTCAATTTACATAATCCATGGTATAATCTTATCCCTGAGTAAGTGAAGAACACTCCAACTGTTTGCTTTAAAAAATTTTGTTTAATATTTTAGGAATTCGATAAAACGAAAAATATTTTTCAAGCTAAAGTAAGCTAAATACAATTTGAAAAATGCGTGATTTATAGCTATAAACATTTCGAAAAATGTATAAGCATTTCAAATTTTTGAAATATGGTAGATCTGTTTAAAAATGTTTAGAAGGATTTTAAGAAGTTCTCTCGAAGAGTGTTGCTTACTCATCAAAAGATTTAGTCTTAATGATGAGTATTACATTCGTAATTTAAGAAAAATGAAAACTTATAGCTTCTTTACTGAAATAATAACGTAAGCAAGTTCAAATAAAGATCGTCTCTTAATTTTAAATGCACCAAAACCAAAATGTACATACTAGTAGACATTCCGACATTTTACAACACTATTTTGGGCGACGCTACTATATGTAATCAAAGATCTGTTTCAGGCAAAATTGTATTTCCTAGCTTTTTAATGTAAATTGTTGTCAGGCACTTTTGCATTTCTGCCCGATAACTGTACATCCTAAATGTATTTCAAAAGATTTCTTGCTCCTTACAATATGTGATAGCATGATCACACTTGAAAATTTTGCAACATTTTACAACACTATTTTGGGCAAGAATACTTTATATAATAAAAGGTCAGTTTCTAAAAAAAATTTATTTAGCACTTTTGAGTGTAAGTTGTTGTCAGGCACTTTTGCATTTCTGCCCGACAAAGTGCAGACCAAAGGATCTCTTACTCTTTACAACATCTGATAGTGCGTGCACTAATTAGAATGCGCACTGTAAGTGTCATAAAAAATTTTTGAGTCAGCCTTTTGCGTACATATGTAAATATGTATAGTATGCATATATGTACATATGTATGTACATATGCTGTACATAAATAAGCTGCTTGAGAAATTATTGTCGCACTGACATTGAAGCGCATTTTTTTTCACAGCTGCCGCTGACAATGATGCCAAACAACAACAACGACGACAACAAGAGCAACAACAACAACAAGGCTGCGTCGTCTAATTACAAGCGCGCGTTTTACAAGTCAACGGCGCTTCTGCTGCTGTGATTGTTGTTGTTGTTGCTGTAGTTGTTGTACATATCTTGCAGTTACTTGTGCCACATTTTGCATCTCTTTATATACATATATGCATATTTTATTTTTTTATTCATATGTAAATCATTCCTTGAGCTTGTTGTTGTTGCTATTGTTGCTTTTAAAGTGTGTTTTGATTTGTTTTGCTCGCTCTCTAAATTGCAGTTGTTGTTGCTGTGTTGCCTGCAATTGTCGCGCTTGTTTAACTGTATGTAAATATTTGCTTTGTAAAAATTGCACGCCCACAAATAAGTCTTAACACCTGAAATGATTATTATGGCAATTAGTTCCAGTCTATATTTGTTGTAATCCTCATTGTTGTTGTTGGAATTTTTGTTGTTGCATGCAAATAAACTAAATGAAAATATAAAGATTCTGAAATGTGGAGCGCAGCTAAATGTAGCTGGCTAATGCTATGTTTACACTGCGTCACAGAAAGAACCAGTTCAGGTTCATAGTTCAGAAGTGAAATGTCCCAACAGGGAGCCTTTTTTTGGTGTAAAGAGTAGCTGCCGTTTTGAGAGGCATTAGTCAGTATAAGCAACAAATGCAGTGACGTCACAATAGTGAATAGTTTTTCGCTGAAAACACAAGTATAGTAGTTGTCTGGTGTCACATGACGACACATTGTGACCAAAGCTGGAACATTTTATGACAAAAATCGTGGTGCCAAAGTGTCGTCAGCATTATTCAGAAAGACTTTCTAATAATGAACACTCTAGGATGAATTTCAACCCATTGCCAATTTTTCATAAGAACAAAGCTTTTTCCTAAAGAATTTAATTAATTTTTATATTATAACAACTTAAGAGTACAGTCACTCTTCGCTATAACAAACTCCTCGACAACGAACTTCAGCCTTTTTCCCATTTTTTTAAGTACACAGTTTCACCATAAAGAAATTATTGTAGATAAATTTCTGGAAAAACACAAAAAATGTTTTGAGGAGACACTATTTTGCCTAACGAATTGATATAAACATGCTTATTTATTGCGAGATCTGTTTGGAAAAGAATATATGAAGTAAAGCTTAAGCTGATATGAATATAAATTAGAAACAAGAATTTTTCAAACTAAATTTCTTAAAGATTAGATATATAAAATATTTTCTTTAAAGATCCAATCAGAGCTTTTGTTAATCATGGTAAATCGAATGAAATTGTATACTTTTTTTCCAATCCGGGTTAATTCAAACCCGTATGCAAAAAAAAAATTTAAAGGACTTTGATCTCCTTCTACTTGTACTATTGTGAACTTTTTTGTAACGAACAAATTTTATAGCACAAAATTAAAGTCACATATGGTAAATTTTTGCTCACCATGAACAAATTTTGTTAAATAATTTCCATTAAATTTGAAAACGAGAAAAAAGAAAAACATATTTTAGAGGCTCCGAAAAATTAAATAGGGTCCCCTCGATTATACCTTTTGCTTGCTACAATATGCGAACTGCTTCTCTGACGTTGAACAATTATTTTATTAGCTGCAAATTAAGCTACACATAGGTTTTAATGATCAACATTACACAAATGTTAATTTCAAATGTTTCCATTAAATTTATATGCGAAAAAGGTACAACTTTGATATTATGAATGGACTCCTGCAAAAATTAGATCAGGGTACCCATCGATTTCGACTTTTGCTTGTACAATTGCGAACTACTTCTACTATTGAACAACTTTTCTAGTGCAAATGAAGCTCACATAGGTTTTTGATCAACATTAACAAAGTTTAATTCAAATGTTGCCATTAAATTTAATGACGAGAAAAAAGTAAAACATATTTTGGATGGCTTCGAAAAATTATAATAAATACTGCCAGAACAGAATGTATTGAGTTTATATTGTAGAGGACAAAAAAGATTGCATTCAACCCTTTAGCGTCTTTAGGTAAGTAAGAACAATGAAAATGCGTAATCCAAAAAAAAATAAATGATTTAGAAACCATATGATTTCTATGTTACTAATGAATTAATCATTTTATTAGTGAGTTGACATTGTTTAGTGAAATCAATTAATTATTTTCTTTGAACTTTTTCTTAGAGATTTCTCAGCACTCAGAAACATATCAATGTAAGGCGTTCAAGTCATTTAAATGTTTTAGGTGAATTCAATTGAGCATGACAAATTAAAAGGTTGTCTCCAAACAAATATTACTAGATGCCTGTTTAATGAATCGTCTATATAGGAAACCAAATCACTGTCTCCGAGTGAATTCGTCATAGAAAAGTTCGACTGTAGTAGTTCAAATGAACAATGATTTACTCATTTAATATGTTAAACTCTCTTTAAACTGTGTTTTTAAGAAAAAGATGCGTTGGCTTTTTTTATGTATTTTTTAAATCGTTTAGGTAATTTATGAAATTCACGAAAATACTAGAAAATTAATACCAATACACTTGACAAAATAAAGCGCGTAGGCCTTAATTGTTGCATTCGTTATTTGGAATAGATTATGAAAAAAACCATAGTCAGCTGTTTTATAGAAGTCGTAGAGTATTCACATTCGGTTATCTATTTATAAAAGATTCAACGCTAAATTTGCAAAAAAAAAACTGTTTTACTATGTAAATCGTTAGCTATGTTTGAAATATACAGTATTGTTGATCATAAAACAGCAGTTTCGGTGAAAATCATAAAAAAATTGGAAGCAGAATGCAGAACTTTCTCACAAAACAATTCAATACTTGAGACTGACAGAAATGCTTAGATTGTAGGATATAGTATTTGCTATCTTATCTTCTCTAATCTATACAGTGGTTATTCAAAATATACTCTTTGCATATCCGATTATGCACAAAAAAAAAGTAGAGCTTTTATTTGGGGATCAATTAGAATAAATTTTATTAATATTATAATATAATTAATAAAGAAAATTTATATGCTCCAAAAATATTGATTATGTTGCAAAGGTGCTAACAATGTATATAGAAATAAATGGTTGTATTATATTAGGGAAGTTTGGGTTGCTTTGCTGTACTTTTTTTTAAAGCAAAATGAAAACTAGATTAAAAAACTGATTAAAAACTTATTAACTTTAAATTTTCCTTGCTCTTATCGTTTTCCAATTTAAATTAAAATAATTGCGAATTTAAAAACTAAACCAAATCGGTGACAAAAAATAAAAACAAGAAAGGTTATAAGGAAATCCCTCCTCCTCAATGTTTTTTCTTTAAATTCCCAATTGTCTATGCTTGACGTCTTAGACCATGAATCTTATTAGCGAATCTACACAATTGTAGTCTGCTGGTATTCAACAACAAGGACGACTTCCATAATATCGAATTGGCATTCTCGTCAACTCTTATAAAGGAGGACATCCTAATTGGGCTGAATACTTACATATTTTTGAATAATATGGAGGAAGAACACATAAATCTACATACTGAAGCCATATCGACTCATCTATTCTTGAAATATACATATTTCTTAATTTCAAACAGTTCTTATTCCATAAATTCCACACATAAAATTTACAAATTGATTTATTATATTTCGTTCACGCACGGTAATTATGGTTCACGAACTGGTTCGTTGTTTACCTTTTACGATAAATGTCAAAAATTACTTCAACCAACTATATATTGAATTGTGGCTAAATTATGCTGAAATTTTAGCAACTTTTGTGACGTCAATGCAAACACTTAATTACCGAACGCAACCTTTGACACAGACTTTTTTGTGACGCAAACAATGACAACCTTTGACACCGATCGCCAAATCGCAGTGTAAACTCAGCATAAAGGTTAAACGCGTGCACACAATGACGCGTGCGTGCAGGCGGCGTTAAGGCAGCATTGGAATGAAGCTTCTGCCAAAAATGACCTTGCCTCAAAATGTAACCAATCAAAAATATTCACTGCACAAATTTTGCGTACTTTTTTTTATTTTGCACTTTTGTTATTAATAGTTTTTAATATTTTTGTTATGCCTGCACACACACGCATACACTCACGCAGCAATCGCACACACACATAGAACATGAAACTTACGAACACAAAAACACAACAAATACAAAAAATGCAACTAAAAGTGTGGATGGAAGGAACATAGAAAAGAACGCAGCCGCAGCAGCAGCAGTGGCGACGGCGACGCAGCTGAAGAATTTAATCCGATTTGTAGTAAGAGTAACGAGCGCGCAGATGTTGCTGGCAATGCGCAGGCGACGCGGCGACAGGGGTATACACGACGTCGACGACAAACTGACAGAGAGACCAAAAGACAGACAAACACAGAGCTAGGCGTTCGATCGAGCAGAGCAGAGCGGAGCAGCGCTACAACAACACAGCAACAAACCGACTACGTTGAGGAAAAATGCAAACTAAAACTAAATTCAAACTCTCTCGCGAGCTTTTTTTTTTTACACACACTAAAAATTGAAACTCTCTCGTTGGAGCTTTTGTCAAAACTCTCTCCGTACACACACGCATACACCAACACACACACACGCGAAAATTTACAGAAATTTTTTAGCTAAAATTGTTGTTTTGCGCACACTTTTCACGCATATTTATTGCATTTTCTTTGCGTTTACCTTTACGCGCTGCGTTTTAGCATTAATTGCTGCATTTTCGTTCTTTGTTCAACGTTTTTTTAACACACGACAAGAAGTTAACTTAGCACAATTAATTTGTAGTTCGTAGTGTGACCGCGTCTCGACAGCAACTAAATGCTAAATGCCAAAAGTGTCTTCGTATAGCAAAACTGCCAACTTGCTGGGGGACTCTATAGCAGGCAGCTTTGTGTTGCGGGCAGGTTGAGTGCACAAAAGCACAATGATTTGTTTAGTGTGAAAGAAATAATCGATAACGATAAATTAGTAGAGCGGGCATTAATTATTTGAAAAAGTTTGTTATTTAGTAAGTTTAATTGGATAAATAAATAGAAGAATAATGTATATTATAAGACGAATAAAAAAAAAATAAAATGCAACAATGACGCAAAAATACCACGTTTAATATCAAAAACATTCAGTTATGTATGCAGATTAAACTTTAATACTAAATTTAATGGCATTTTGAAAAAATCTTTTAGAAACAATCTGAAAATTCAATAAACAATAAACACACGACAGGAATAAATAATTTAATGGAATAACAAACTTAATTTAATTTGTTAAAATAAAATAAAATAAAATAAAATAAAATAAAATAAAATAAAATAAAATAAAATAAAATAAAATAAAATAAAAAAAAATAAAATAAAATAAAAAAATAAATAAATAAAAATATTATAAAAATAAACAAACTTAATTAAATAAACGTTGAACTAAAAATATTTATAAAAATGGCGGACGTAAAATCGGGCGCGGACGATTTTAGGATACCCTGTACCACTAGCTTGTAATAAAGTCCGATTTATTCACAAAAAACCAAAAACAGAAGAATTTTTAAGCAAACATTTTTATTTTGACCGATCGTTCCTATGGGAGCTATATGATATAGTCAACCGATTTCAATAAAATTTCACACTGTGCTCAAATTCCTTAAAAAATATCTGAATGCCAAATTTATTTCAAATATCTTTACAAACAAACAAAACACATCGAATTTTGTATAAAAAACGTGTTTTTGGACCGATTGGTCCTATGGGAGCTATATGATCTAGTCAAACGATTTGGATTAAATTTAGTAAAGTGCTTAGGAACTATAAAATACTCACGAATGTCAAATTTGGTCCCAATATCTTAACAAACAAACGAAACACAACAAATTTTGTTAAAAAATTGATTTTTTGGTAGATCGGACCTATGTGTGTGTAGTCAACCGATTTTGTTCAAATTTGGCACATTGCTTAAGTGGTCTAAAATCTAATAATCAAAATCTGGTTACGATATCTTTATTAAAAAACGAAATATAGCGAATTTTTCATTAAAAAAGTTATTTTGGCCGATCGGTCCTATGGGAGCTATATGATATAGTCAACCGATTTCGATCAAATTTGGTACAGTGATTGGGAACTATAAAAAACTTTCGAATACCAAATTTGGTTACGATATCTTCATAAACAAACGAATTATTCGTCTAAAACGCTTTTTTTTGTCGAGGTCGTCTCAAACACCCCATGGGAGCTATATAATTTATCCCCGATATCAAAAAAATAAAATAAACTTTTCTCCTATGGAATAATATGGGATCTATTATGAAAGTTTGGTAACTCTAGTTCCTACCATCTCTGAGAGGCGTTCAAACGGACAGACGGACATGGGTATATCGACTTCTCTATTCACCCTGATCATATTTTAGGTAACTTTGGGGTGTCTCCGACGTCTCCTTCTATATGTTACATACATTTTCGGCTTGCACAAACTTAATATACCCTTGGTACCATACGGTACAGGGTATAAAAATAAATTAACATAAAGGAAATATTTTTCGCAAGTTAAATTATTTATATTTTTTTGTTTGGACGATATTTGTTAAAATATCATTAATTATAAGTATATGATTTCCTTTATCTCCTATTGGAGCATAGAGCGTTATTATTAATTATTAAAGCTATCAACTATTATAAAACAAGTCCTAAAATTAAGAAGCACAAATTGAGAATTAAGCTTATAACTTGTATTTCTAATGTAAAAAACGTTTCTGAAGGTCTATGGATTATCACTTTCAGGCAAAAATTTGTATATATCAAAATTGAAATAAATTTTTCGCAAAATTACAAATTAAAAAGCTACAAAACTAAATTTTTTGCATAAATAAAAATTAAAAACAAACAGTTTGCTTACATTATTGTACTTTGGTATATTACGTTTGGTATTTTCTGCATTTTCCTGGTTATTTTTGCGCCAACAACTTACGGTCACACTAAACTTTCGTTGTTTTTTTTTTGCTCTAGCGCGCTATTCGGACGGTTGATGTTGGGGTGTCGGCTTTTTCGCCGTTGTTTTTGCTGCATTTGTTTTTGATATCTCGTAACTGGCAGTCGTCGTTGTTGCCGTTGCCGTCGTCGTCGCAGTCGCCGCCGCCGTCGCTTTTGCCGCTTTGTATTTACTAAACCAACAACAACACAGCAATAAAGCAGATGCTTATAAAGTGCAATAAACATAAAAAAGCAAATTTTTCACATGCGCATCTAATAAGTGAAAAGAAGTTGCGCTGAGTCGTGGCAAAAAATTTTTGTGTTTTTTTGGGCAGCCATTGCAGGCGTGTGTTGGAAAACTAGGTGTGAAATGGCGAAAATCAATAACAAAGCAAAGTAAATAAAACGCAAGCGAAAAAGTGCATACAAAAGTGGTCATAAGAAGTCCGAGAGAAGAGCAGCAAAGAACATTGCAAGATTTCTTCTTGTTGTTGTTGCTGTTGCCGCTCGTTAAGAAATAAAAGAAAGCAGCGCTGCTGTTTTTATTAAAGTGCGCGGCAACTTGGTCTTATTAAACAAAAGCCGCCGCAAGTTGCAACAAATTCGGTGCTGGCTGCGTCGATTGCGGCTGCTTGACGTGACGTGAATTAATTAAACGCGTTATTGTTGTTGTTATTGCTGCTTGCTCTTCTTTCTTTGCATTTCTTTTTTGGCTTGATACACACACACACAAGCGCCGCCGTATGTGTGCGTGTATTTTAATGAATTCGAATTCTGATTCTGCCATAAAAGCCGTCGTCTTCAGCAGCAGCAGCAGCAACTGCGAATAAGGTCAAAATAAAACACAAAATAAAAAAAACCAAAACGAAACGAAACAAATTCAACGAGTGTGCGAGAGTGTGTGGAGCGTGGAGTGCTGGCGACGTGTTAGAGGAAGAGCGTGCAAGCCGCCTCTGCCATCTTCGCAGTCGCCGTTAGCGTCAACGTCGTCAACATTATCTGCTTGTCGTTTATAATTCTAGGTATTTTTTAATATAAGTTGACTCTTTGCGCTGCATTTTCGTGAGTGCACTGAGAGTGTATGCGTGTGTGTGTGTTTGCTAGTGTGCGTGTTGTTTTTTTGCGGTTAAATAAAACAACGACAGCAACAACAATAAGCGCATGATTCATGCTCAAAAGTAAGCTAAAAACCAGCAACAACAACAACAGCTGCAACAAAAGCGTCGTGCATTGAACCTCAGTTAGTCGTCCAACGGTTTCCTTCCAACTTGAGCGCAGTTACACAAACAACAACAGCAACATGGATAACAGTAAGTTTTTCCTGCATTTTACCAAATTTTACTTTAGCCTTGCCTTTTTTTTGGGGTGGGTCCTCTCTTTTTTGGCTCTCGCTTTGCTACTTCTGCGTTATGTTTTGCTTTCGCGCTTTGACAGCATATTCGCATTTTATGCTGCTGCTGCTGCACACACCCTCAAGCTAGTAGTTGTTATTGTTGTTGTTAGTATATCTGGTGGGTGATTGTGGACCAAAAAGTTTTTATTTCGTGACACGCGTTTTGTTTGCCACACACTCTCAAGGACATTTCGTAGTTGGGCTGGGTTTGTTTTTCTTGTTGCTTTTATGCTGCTGCTGCTGCTGCTTTGGGATTTAACCCTAATGTGGGCAGGCGTGGTGCTAAGGCGTACGTTAGATTTGTAAGCTCTTTGGAATATAATATATGCACGGGGGAACTTTTTTATGACGAATTCGCAAGGGATTTTGGGTGCTTTATTTAAAAATTATTTATAAGCAGATTAAATAAGCAATGTACTTGAGAAAAATATAAATATTATGTAAAAATTCGTTGTAGAAGCGCTTTTTATACAAAAGTTCGACAGTAAGTGCTATGTTTCTATATGTAGCTAGAGTCCATTGCCTATAAATTCAATGAAACGTGTATTTAGAAGGAGTCCAGACTTAAGTCATTTTGCTTCGATTTTTGTCCTTTACCAAAATAGGATTATTATTCTTTGTAATAGTTCTCTAAACATTTTCAACAAAAATACAACTTGTCTCTCCTTTAGAAATCAATATAAAAATGCTTTCTTTAAAATTCTGTATAGCAAGAGTCTGCTGCGTGAGTTTGGATACAGCAGATTAATAATCGCTGTTTTCATTTGTTAAATTTATTATTAAATAAAATTTAGTTTTATTACGTTTTAGAATATCTGTAGTGTTCAAAAGTTATCACTATGTAAATAATCTTGATCAAGCTAGGTGAGCTTTTCTTATCAATATTTGCATACTTCTTAGCAGCACTCATAGCTTTTTACAATAACATCCGTTGTCTGCCTAGTTTTAGGATTATTTTTAGATAATTTTTGCTAAAAATAGACACAAATCTGAAATTAATGTATTGTAATTTAAAGGATTAAATTTATAACACTAGTTTACACGACAACTAAACCTTGGTCAAAAATTGTTTTTTTTAGGCTAATTTTGGGTCGAGAAAGACGAAAACCCTTTTTTTCCGCTTTCGAGATTTTTTCGAAAAGCTTGTTTTTGGACAGTTTTTCAGTTATTCGGTAATATCGCGTGAACAAAATTTTGTATCGACAAGAAACCATCTAGAAACATTCTTGCGATCTAGCCAATAAAATTAATTAAAGACATATATTTTATTATTTATAATTTATGTATTTCACGGTTTTAATATACAATAAATGTGAGTGAACTCTAATATAATAAAGATAGGAGTTCTATTTCTTATTGTCTTTTCTGCTTAATTATTATATTATAAGGGATGGTTAAGCAAATTTACACCGATACAATTATGGTATAAAGATTGTGATAAAAATATACAAAAATCAGCTGAAAAATAATATATTTTTATTATAAGATTCCCTAGCAATATTGCTTTAAGAATTTCCAGCATTACCCTATTGCTATTTTTATACAAAAATTCTACATAAAGCCATATATCAACAAATAATTAAAACAAAGAAATTTTATGACAATATTGTGAACATTTTGATTGATAAAAGTTAAGATATCATATGCAGGAAACTGTTTAATAAATAAATGAGTCATAGTGCTTAGTCTGCTAAAATTTCTTTTTATTTTTGGTTAAAAATTTTTGTTTTTAATATTGAATGAAATAAACGTATTATAATTTATAAATATTTGAACATTATACAGAATTTTACAGCCAAAGCAAAAGGCTCTTTCGGGCTGGTTTTAAGATTATGTAGAGTATATGTACAGTAGAGGAGAGTGAGGCAAAACGCGCCACTTTTGATATTATTGCATTTTTGAGCAACCAAAGGGGTGAGGGGGTCTTAAGTAGGCGCTATATTGTAGCCCACATATGTGGCTAAAACTTAGCCTCAAACAACTATCAGTTCTAACTGCTCTGAGTGCCTCGAACATTGAGTTTTATAAAAGACTATTACCTCACCCTGGGATAAAACCGGATAACGCGGATTTATTGCAGAAATAAAAGTGGGAAACATAAAACGAGAGATTAATTGAATTGAAAATGTCAAGAAAATTACAAATTTCCTCGATTTTTTCGGTGTTCCTCTTGTGACAGGGCTTTCATAGGTTCGGGGTCGGTAAAGATAGCAGAAAACGCCCCAAAATTTCGGCCCCAAAATCAAAAAAGCTCGGCGCATTTTGACCCGTGCTAAGTGGCGCGTTTTGCCCCATGGTAACATTTTCAAGTCGGTAGCGCGTGGTTCGAAAGCGAGCTAAAACTTCGGCAAACCGATATCATATTCGTGTTCATGACCCAAATATTAGTATAAAAATACACTTTCAATTAAGTCCCATAAATAGGAGATACTGGTTCTTCCTTCCGGGGCTTCGTCAAACAAAAGTGCCTGTCAAATCTCTGGATGCGATCAAGACTAAAGCTCCTGGTAGCTTACCTATCTGCCCACCACACTGTTAGATTACATCTACAGAAAATAGGCCTATCGGACTCTTCAGAGTGCAGGCTGTGTCTAGGAGACGATGAAACCACCAGACATATTCTCTGTGACTGCCCAGCGCTGGCATGGGACAGAGCCCGTCACATGGGAAAGGAACGGATTAGTCCCTTCCATCTCAGGTCAATACCAACAAAAGACCTACTGCTATTCATGCGGAAAGCGGAAAGTCTTTTGCTTTAAATTAATGGTATGGTACAAAAGATCTTTTGGTTGCAGTGCCCCACCAATTTGTGAGGAACCCTTTTCGGAAAAAAAAGTCCGATACAAAAAGTTGTCCAAAATACTTATGATATTTCCTTTCATCGAAATGAACTTCCTTTATGTATGAAAAAATTACAAGCCTCAAGGGATTACCGTTGGGAAGGTAATCGAGGTGGAATATTTCCCAAGTGGAGCGTTTTGCCCCACCCTTCCTTACAGTAAAATAGACAAAAATAGGGTAACCAGGAAAAATTGCATGCTGGAATTTCTCTTGCTTAATGTATTAAGGACCATCCAAATGGTGAGCTCCTCCTCCTGTAGGGCTTTCCATTATTGTGACATATGCTTGAGCCTATTTATCTCTATTTCTATAAGTCTGCGCACATTTCCCTAAGATTGGGAATTTTTAGTTAGGTTGTTGGTGTACCAGATGATCCATAATGATAAGTATAAATATTTTTTTCTTTTTTGATAGTATGTGCTGAACTTGTCGATATCTATGTTCGTTACTTTTTTAATTACATACATTTGAGCTATCAGCGTAAATTCCATATTTTGTACATTCCATATTTATTAACTAATTACGTTTTATCATAATGGCTTTACGAATGTTATTCCCAAAATTCTGTGTGTCGTTATCTGGGGAAAAAAGAGTTTTCTATATTTTAAAAATTCAATGTCAAAACATCATTCAAATACCTGACTCTTTTGTTAGAAACTTTTACATAACTAACAGCTTGGCCTTGGTACAAATGTTTTTCGTACACTTAAGGGTTAAAGGATTATTCAAATGTTTCCTTTTCCATATGCCAATTCTCTTGGGTTTGCTGCCTGGGTCATTATTCTGAAGCTCAAATTGCCTGCTTACACACAATCACACATAACTAGATAAGTTTGTGAGTGCTTCAAGTTCTAGACTTGTATATATATATATATATGTACATATGTATATTTTGCACGTCTTGTAAGTAATAAAAAATGTTTAAACAAGACGCACATAAAACAAAAAAAAAAACGCAAATGAAAAAGACAAACCGGTTTTCTGCTCCAACTCTTTTAAATAAGAATTTGCTGATGATTTCATTAGCCTGAAATGAAACAGCCAACAAAAACAAAAAAAAGGCCAACAGAAATTTGCCGGCTTTAAGATTTATATGTAAAAACTAAAGACAATGGGCTGGAAATAGTTGCCAGGTTGTTGACTATAATTTGCTTGGACATAAGTGTGGCGGTATGTCAGTCAGCTAGAAAGGTTACCAGGAAAAAATTAATAGATAGAAACTAAAGATTGACGGATAAACATTAAGGGTTAAGTTTTGTTGGTGCTTGTAAACTTGTTATGCGTGTTAGTTGAAGAGCTAACTTCCTTTCTAACTATTTCTACTTAATCTCTTTGAATTTGAATATTGAAAACCTAGGCTTTAACCACACTCGGGGTGCCAACAAGTTTAGATATAGCTTAGAAACATAGGTACAGAATTCATTTGGCGGAAATTAAAAAAAAAAGGGGGTTTTCGCTTGCTGTCTGCATCAACCTCATAGAGGGATGTATTTCGAGGCATCCCAACTCTGCAATTCCCTAAATTTCCACAGTGTTCATGAAACTGAGAAAGCTATAGAAGCTCTTAACTACCCCGTTCCAATATAGTTTGCCACTTGAATTCGGTTACGGTTTTGAAAAGCCTCCCAAAGAAAGTTTTTTTAATAGGACAATATTGAATACCTTGACCTAACTTTAATAGCCCTTGGTGTGAAAAGACGTTTAGATATAGCTTAAAAATATGGGTACAGAAAGTGTATTTAATTTGGCAGAAGTTTAAAAGAATAGGGGATTTTGCTTGCTGTCTGCATCAAACACATAGAGAGATAGATGTATTCGAGGCATCCCAAATCTGCACTTCCCAAAATTTCCACAGTGTTCATGGAACTATGAAAGCTAGTTCTTAACTTTCTAATATAGTTTGCCGCTCGAATTCGGTTACTGGTTTGAAAAGCCTCATTTCTGTCCAGGAAAGTTTCTTTAATAGGACACTATTAACAATTTCCCTGACTGACTATTTTGACATGCCCCTACGCGGAGCATGGAGACCTACAGGTTATATCCGAATCCGAACGTCTTTAAGACACTTCTAATGGGCTGGTTTTTTTAAAAAGTAAAAATATATCAGACAAAAAGAATCATCTGCTTTTTAAAGAATTCATAATAGGTTTCTGTCTATCCATTAATATTTAAAGTTTAATCTTGATGTCAAGAGAAACACCACAGTTTTTCAGCACCGTCATCTTCTTTAGTTTAAATACTACTAGTGAGCCCGGCAGACGTTGTCCAGCACAAACTTTTTGAATACTCTTAAAGTGTATAAACATCGTAAGATTCTCTAGTTAGCTTATCTAGACAATACGACAATAAGATTTTAGGATTAGTTGACTTTCCTGACTCTCTAAAAAGCCGTATGGACGAACTTAAGTATTCTTAAAAGAATTCGCATCTCTAATAAATTCATGCCCCACAGAAACTACATTTGAACCCTTTGCGACTACGATATTGTCTGCACTTAATGTCCAATACCCAATAACGCAGTATTCACGATATTCACAAAAATGCATATATCTCAAGAACCAAAACACACAAACACATCGCAATATGCTTAAAACCTCCGTATTGACAACCTTTAACACACGCAAAAAATCAGATTTGAAATTCATCGACGCGTTCATAGAACATCCGTAACACGTAAAACATAAGTTTCTTTTATATATATGGATTGATATTCCCATCCTAAGTCTATCTAGGGATCGAAAAATTTCCAGAAAAATTGTTTCGGGATGTAGAGAAAGACTTTTTCGTAATTTCCCCAACTGAAATAAATCCATGCTTGAACATCTGGAATTCCAACCCTCAAGCTCCCTTGGACGCTTTCATGACATAAGTATAAGCAATTTATTAGCTGCTACTGTACAAAATTACTGTCTCTTCTATCTAGTGCTTCCTCTAATCAAAAGCTTTTCTAACTATTTCCCTCCCCACAACAATTCGCATAACAAAAAAAAAAGAAAATAATAATCTCTAGTCCATGTTCTTCAGCTATCCCTCTTTCTTTTGTTAGCTAACTAATAACTCTGGCTACTGTTGAACTTTTCAAAAGAGAACCAACGAAAAGGTCAGACCACATCACAGGGCGTAACGAATCCGACTTTATTAATAAATCTCAGTTTAGAACCAAGTTTTCATCTTACTATGGCTGTCCATTGTCAACGTTTTCAGTGCTTTTTTTCTCACTCTGCCGATAATGGTTGCTGATTGGTTGGCAGTGCAAAAACAACCCACATCCATCCATTGGGTTGTCCGTCCAGATAACTTTTGTACGATTTCCACAGATGATTTCTTTTGATGAACAATAAAGAGTCGCATACCACAAGTATTGACAATGGGCGCGTCCACAACAGCGTCGTCATCGTTGCCAACGTCGGAGACATCATTATTATCATCATCATTATGAATGTTGTGGTCCCATTTGCATTCCAATGTGGAGCATTACTTTTGCTTTCTTTCCATGTTTGGTGACTTGTTTCGTTTTTTTATTATTGTTGCCGCAAAATTTAGTCATTTGTTTCGATCAATAAAATATGAAGAGCGAAATATTAAATGTATGCAAATGTGGCCAAACCAAAAAATACCAAACAAAAGACGTTTATGATGCCA
The DNA here is from genome assembly GCA_037043745.1 of Chymomyza amoena. Taxonomy (NCBI): domain Eukaryota; kingdom Metazoa; phylum Arthropoda; class Insecta; order Diptera; family Drosophilidae; genus Chymomyza; species Chymomyza amoena. The sequence goes on along the minus strand of JBAMAX010001480.1, from coordinate 59,208 downwards.
AAAAATGTTCAAGGCGACCAAAAATGTATCATAATATGTTTCATTCAGCCCATTATCTCGAATTCTATAAGTCGCACTTAAAAACTTTCAAGGCGAAAAATTTTCAAAATTGAATCTATAATGGAAACAGAAGTTCATATTTTGGGCGGGAGAGGGCGTGAGTGAAAATTCTAATGTGCCATTGTTTCCTGGTCAATCCCTTTTTTGGGCATTAGTGATCATAATAGTACTAAGGGTTGAGTTCGATTTTGCTGGTTTTGGGTTCAGGTTCAAAAGATAAGTACCTAGTAAACTTTTTGACAAAGAATTTCGATTGAACCATTGTAAGAACTCAAGAACGTATTTGTATCGATCCATGAACTAGTCAACAGACTCGGGCTGCAGATAAATGAATCGAAAACAATATATATGCATAAGATATAAATCCTCAAGGTCACGCCAGCCTCAAGAACTGAGGATAGGTCGCATTTGCTTTCAATCAGTCACCTCTTTTAAAAACTCAGGAGTTTTGATCTCGAGCTCTGATGACTCGACATGCGAAATTTAAGAAAGAGTCATCATCATACATCAAAATATTTAAATCTAAACTAATCTCTCGAGATACAAAACTACCGATGTATAAAACGCTCTATGCTCCAACGGGAGATAAAGGAATTGATGATGATGATGATAAAACGCTCGTTCGACCCGCCTCGACATACGGCTGCGAGGTATGGGTTCTCCTTAAAACTGATTGTAAGCAGTTAGCAGTATTTGAGAGAAAGATTCTACGGAGAATATACGGACCGGTGATAGATGGCAACATCTATAGTATGCGCCATAACTCAAAGCTCGAAGAATTAATACCCAATGAAACGCGCTTTATCAAGTCCCAGCCCCTACGGTGGATTGGCATGTACTGCGCATAAAGCTAATCCTGAAAGGGCTGGGTAAAATGAATGTCCAAAACTACGAAGTCCAAACAATGGATGCTTTGACCCATCTAGGGTTGTAATGCTATGAATGATGATTGTAAGCCTCATATAGGTGTAATTTTTTAGTCCTATAATTGTTTAATAAATGATGATGAAGTTAAATTAGTTCTTCCCTGTATGGTTTCCCCTTAATCCGTTCCTCATCTAGACTTCTTCTGCAATAACGAGGAGGCAGAAGATAGCATCCAACCTTTGGTATATGATTGAATCCCTTTCCTTGATAATGTCGAGACTCTGGTTAATTTTCTTATATTGATTTGATTCTTTTTATCGAATTCATAGCTATGGTTACCCGCCATAACATTAAGATATAGTATAAAATAAATTTGCAGAACAACTTTTTGTTATCACGTTGGGACTTTTAACCAAAAAATTACATTAAGGGAAATACTGTCGATATCAAAAACCACAACTGGGCTTTCCTCGCTATTATCAGAAAATCCACGTGTAGGTGATTGTACTTCCTGTTTCCTAAGGTTTTTTTTGTTCAGTAGACACCTGCTTTTATTCATATATTTGTTTTACTATTATTTAGGAAATCTACTTCTTAGTAGATAATAAAGACAGATTTCAAATATAATATTTTATAATGTATTAGAACAAATGAAAGTTGGATTAGTTTTCAATGATTGACGACTCTACCACATAAAAATATTCAATCTAAAAGGAGAATAAAATCAAAATTCCACAACCGTGTCATGGTAAAATCCTAAATCCTGTACTGGGTTGGACAATTACAAAAAAAAACACTCAAAACGTGTCTTAAGTGAGTGTACAACTCGAAATGGTATTGGGGTATGCTCTTGATTAGTGGTCGGCATGGCCCTATCTCACGTATATAGGGATTAGTGGCGGCAGCGACGTCGACACGTACAGTACACATGCACACACGAACACTTGTGTGGCAGCAACAGACAGAAGGCGGCAATGTCGAAACGTTGTGACGTCACTGCGCCACTCACACAATCGCTAGCTTCAATAGGAGCTTATTTCCTGCTGACTGCTTTAGATATAGTTTGGTTATTTTCGTTGACTTCTCATTTATCGCCGGTTATCTAATTCAGATCGAAAACGATAATCCAGATATGGATTCATATGTCTTCCGATTTAGAATTCGTTTTTCTTTTCCACCCTATTCAGCTATCCGAACTCGGGGCAGTTTGGTTCAAAATCGCTGTTCGTCTAACCATTTTATACATTTGGGATAAGCTGGATATCCAGATGCCAGATATCAAGTCAAGTATACTGGATCATGGGTATCCCACTGGAAAGCATATATAGAAGTTTGGTATATCAGAACTTCAAGAGCCAGCTTGCCAGATTTCTAAGTTCCACTTAAGGGTTTTTTGGAATAATAATGTATAGGCTTTGTGGAGTCTGGTACTTTTTAAATTAGCTACTAAATTATGTTTGTTTTTAATCTTTGCACATATTGCAAATGCCAAACGATTTTTTTTTTAGAGCTTTTTGCTTTTTACTATTTATACTATACCATATATACAAATACTTTTATATAGAGTTGTTCATATCTTATCAGCTGGAAATGGCAAAACGGCGCATAATTTTTTATGAGCGAACAACGCCTTCCAGCTGGTAAGACCCCGCTCTCTCTTCCTCTCTCGCTCTTATATCTAATAACCCAGGCGCGCCTTAACCCATTTGTGCAATTTTATAAATTGCTTTTGCCTGCCACGCCTTTTTTTGGAAGTTGTCTTAACTGCTTCCAGCTCACAGTCGGGGTCTACTACCTGTCTGTAATCTTGTAATCGCCTTTGTGCGTGGGCTTATGAGCTATCCAATCCCTGAACCCGCTCCCACTACGTGCCGCTTTGGCTACCTTCGAATGAACAACTTCATTTCGATTCGTGGAATTACGCGTTATGAATCATACCCCAACTTGGAATTCGTCATGAACAGCAAAATTATAAAAAGCTATTTGAATGAATAATACATAGTATAGAGAGTATGTGAGATTTTTTATTTTTGCCGCTTTATTGATATGCAAATAGTTGCTAATTTCTCGGGGATTGTTGGTGCTCTTACCGCTTGGTTGGAATGGGATGTGTTTTTTTTTGTTTGCTCAATTACTACATAAAGGCACCTACTTGGAGCTGTGTAGGTTCCACAAATTGTAGTTTAAATTGTTGTGTTTGTACTGCCAAGTATTGCTTATCTAATCTGCTGCCCGGACTTCTTCACTTATCAAGCAAACCTTACTGTTTAGTTAACTATAGAAAGAAAAAATAATAGTAATGAAACTTGAAACTATTTATCATAAGCGTTCGTTTTTTTTTTACTTACTACAAGCTTTATTTCTACTTATTTCCTTTTTCTTTCAATTGTTTAACCCAAATATAAACTGGATATCATCATCTCAGTCATATCTATGTCAAGTTTTTTGTTAGTTCTGCTTTGACACTCTTAAACAATTTGTATTGTGCTCTGCTATAAATTGAATTTTCTTTTGTTCGTTTTTTTCCCTCGGTTTTTTCTTTACTATCAGCTCAATGTTTAGGCATCATTAATTATTACTACAAGAAATGCGGGACGGGCTACGATAGCAATTTACTGATAAGCGACAAGTTAACTCAACTCGACTCAACTCGACTGAACTGAACTGAAGTGAAGGTCTCGCCTTATATGGTGGCACTCGGGAATGCGCCTGTGGTGCAAATATATAATAAAAAAAAATAAAAATAAAAGCCAATTGAAACTCAATGAGGAAAATTGAGCAATTGTTAAAAAACAAATGCACTGCTCTAATGAGTTTCCTGCATAAAGTTCTATGAGCCCTCGTGGAATGAACTCATTCCCAACTTTTTCTAGCCAAGCAAGATAATTAGGAAAACGAAACTAAGTAAAATATATTACAAGACAATTTACTTTGAGTAAATAATTATTATTGTTACTATAATAAACTACTTAACATCTTTATTATTTTGCTATATGCAAACTCGTCCTTTATAAAAATAGTATAAGAGTAAACCTTGCTTTAAGATGTTTCCCTAGTTCATTGCAATGAGTTGTACTGAATTTCAACTACGAGATGGAAGGAAATAAAGTTGGTGTCCTAAATAGGGGTCAAATCGGTTGGAATTGCTGACAAATACAAATATTTTTCATTATATCTTAATTCTGGAAAACCTTTTTTATTTGTTGTCCCACAAAAATTATCGTTCGTCCAACTATATCTATACTAACTCTGGACAGACATCGTTGTAAATATACTGCCTTCATCAAAAGTTCCCGGAATCATCACCTTGTGGCGCTCTCCGTCGAATCTTTCATATTCGGTCGAATCAAAAAACAGCTCCGTGGAACTCATTACAGCACCGGAGATGAGGTCATTGAACAATACTGCAAAGCGATTATAAAAAATGTTTCGACGATCGGAACTTGCTTGCAGTCGATGGGAAATACTTTGAAGTTGACGATATGGATTTTGATAAATAATCTTATATTTTGAATTTTCTAAATAAATTTCGGGAACTTTTTGGTCAAGGCTGTATTTTATTTTTTATGTTGAACCTAATTGTTGCTCCATAATTTCATGAGTTGTATAATGACCGTCATGACATAGAAACCCTACAGCATTAAACAAAATATTACAAAAGTTCACATTGGATATCGCTAAAAAACTTTCCTCGAAAAAGTAAAAATTTCATAAAATACATCACTCGTCACTTTAGACTACGTTAATTTCTCCAAGATAACGATCCCGATACACGTCTCAAAAGACATTTGTGGTTGGTTCCAGAGCATGTGGGGGAACCTGTCCCATCACGTCTACCCTGGCGATCGCAACTTGTCAAACGCGCAGGATCTGCGCAGGACGTTTACCGAAGAATGGTCTCAAATTCCACTTTCAGATTTTCGGAACGTAGTTCTTTTGTTGCCAACCCGAATTTTTGATTTTATTAATAAGTTGGGAGCCTGGATTTACTATTAACTTGGTGTTCTTCTTTCATAAAAGCTGTAAAGAATATCGAGTGTTGTCGTTTTGATGAGAGATAAAGCTTTTGGTTTACAGACCCTCAGGAGTTCTAAGCCATATTATTTTCGCTTCTCCGGATCATCTGATTATGTTTCCTTAAATAGCCTTAATTTAGTTGTGAAAGGAGCAATGGCCATTCCGACGTACCCTGACTACATTCTTGGCACTGTGCCCCAACTACATTTTCTTTTTAAATGCTGAATAATTCGCAATCGATAATGTTTACCATCGATATCCTGGCCTTAAAGACTCGTAAAGTTTGTAAAAGAGGAAATACACTTTAACTTTTTCAGGAAGAGCTTCTCTATAACGACTTTGTTTAGTTGAGTAAGTCCCCTTATAAAAAGAATAAACTGATCCGTAACACAACACTAACGCTCAACCGTATCCATCACAACGCAATCACCCTCTGCTGGGTTCCGGTTCACTCAGGTGTCCCTGGTAACGATTGCGCCAGGAACGGCTCAGCGCTGGCAGCTAACCTTGCGGTTACGGACATAGAAAGACTATTACAGTACGTCGTATTGACGGCAAGAGATCTGGCGAAAAGAGAAGAGATTTTGTTCCTCCTCCACAATCTCTCCCTTTCTTCCTATTTCCTATTCTCCCTCTCTTACAATTAGACAATAAAATGGACCTGATGGTCTCTGGGTGATCTCAGCTACTATCTGAGAGTCAGCTCAACCAACTCAACCTAAGTCTCCAATAAATTTTCGTATATTCGTTTTCGTGTTCCGTTGTACATATTTTAAATTTGTAGGACACTCTCACGCTTGTTCCGCACTGTATAAAAGCCTTCTAAGACTTCATTTCCAAAAGAAAATATCTCAATGATGTCCATAATAAACTCCTTTCAAACATTTCCATCATGCTTTTCTATAAATGACTTGCAGCATGCAAAATTAAGTCGATTTACTTTAATTAAACGCCACTCAGCTAAGTGTAGTTGACCTCTGACTAGATCCCGTCCGTCACTCTGCATAAGTCCGTGGCAACTCATTTGCTTAATCAAGACACGATCTGCCTGTGGCTTTAAAACACTTTCCATCGTAAACTCTTAAGCAAATTAAATCCCAGACGCTATGGCACATAAATCAGGCCAGCGGTTTTTCCATTTCCAAATGCCTTCAAGTTGCCTTGACCATGGAAAAGCTCGATGAGCTTAATGAAAATGCAACATGAAATATGCGCATATTCCTAACGAACGTTGGTCAAGGTTGTAATGAACGAAATATATGAGGGGGGGTGGTGTTGGGTCAAAGAGTAGGCGGAGTAGGATGAGTGATGAGTCGTTGGGGCCCAATAACTAAACGACTGACTGACTACTGGGGCTCTGGGGCTGCGTCTGATGCGTGACAAATCGTGCGTGACGGTGACGATGACGGTGACGACAACGAGGGCATTAGAGGAAGCCACTGGCGGCGCTGACAAGTGGCAATGACTTAATCGAGCTGAATGAGAATGTTTGTCTAACAAAGTCATTTTGTTATAGTTGTCGATGTTTTAATGTCCAGTGTCAGTTGCTGTTGATAAGGCCAACAAGTCAGCAGCAGTAGTAGGTAGAGTGGCATGGTCGTTTGGCATTATCTAATGGATTACATTTTGGCATTGTGATTCACGCCCACGAAACCGATAACAAACATTATAATAGATGCTATAAAGTGATACATCGGCTAAGTGGAAAAGTTTGTTTAGTTTTCGTTTGTTAATAATTATAAAAATCAGCTGGTAGTTTATTCAACAGCTGTGTCGGTAAACAAAATTATATTATTGGTAATAAATGTGAATTGAATGGGGCATGTAAAAGACGAGTAATTATTACAGCCCGTAAAAATGGATAAATTAATATTACCACAAAACGTGGCATCAATTAAATGCCACATGGCAAATGTACAGAGCAGATAACATGGAATTTATAGAGAAGCCAAAAAGTCAGGGCTACAAAATGTACGATAAAGTTCAAGGATGCAAATTGCATGCAGTAACCTAGTTTGTACACTTCAGAGGAGGATATTGATTTGGTGGTAACTTGTAAAATGGGAAAAGCCAAATGATACCCTACAGCAATTAAGTGGCATTCATTTTGAAAGGAGAGAATTTATCAGGTTACTGATTAAAACGGAACAGTCCGAGTTGGAGATTTTTTGACATAGATACAATCGTGACGAAAATGGCAAAAATTTAGTAAATCTTTTTTTGCTTTAGGGATATTGTACTTGCATTAAGATTAATTTAAAAATTAAACCTTATAACGCATGAATATCAGCTACATTGAAGGAAAGAATTTACCCTATGTTGATAAAAACTGAGCAGTCCGAATTGGATATTTTTGGCATGAAATCGTGTCTAAATTGGCAAAAATTTAAGGAACCATTTTTGTTTTCGGTTAAAAGATACGTTAAAATCATACCTTATAACGCTTAGATGGCATACATATTGAAGGAAAGAGAAAGAAGAAGGAAGTGAAGTAGTTTTCGGGTCTTGACCCCCCAAAGTTCGACAAATGGGATGAAAGTCTTTGACGAGCTCAGATAAACATACTTTTCGAAGTAAAGAAAGCCCCCAGAACCAAATCCAAGATCCGCACCTGAAAAGAATTTACCACGGTACTGATAAAAATAGAACAGTCCGAATTGGAGATTTTTTGACATAAAATCGTGACTAAATTGGCAAAAATATAGCGCACCCATTTTTGTTTTCGATTTAACTATACCGCTCTTGAATTTAGATTTTTTAGAATAAGTCAATAAAAAATAACTATTTCATACCATAAATAATGTTCACAAAGCAGTCTTGGATATAAAAACGTCGTGACAAATTCAATCGTGACTGAAATATGATATTTCTTACACTTTTCTATATTTACATATGTTTCAGTTGTTATTCTTATAAACTATTCAAAATTAAAAATGGCGGACGTAAAGTCGGGCGCGGACGACTTTAGGATACCCTGTACCACTAGCTTGTAATAAAGTCTGATTTCTGCACAAAAAACCAAAAACAGAAGAATTTTTAAGCAAACATTTATTTTTTGACTGATCGTTCCTATGGGAGCTATATGATTCAACCGATTTCAATAAAATTTGACACAGTGCCTAAATACCTTAAAAAAGATATGAATGCCAAATTTATTTTAAATATCTTTACAAACAAACAAAACACATCGAATTTTGTATAAAAAACGTGTTTTTGGACCGATTGGTCCTATGGGAGCTATATGATCTAGTCAAACGATTTGGATTAAATTTAGTACAGTGCTTAGGAACTATAAAATACTCACGAATGTCAAATTTGGTCCCAATATCTTAACAAACAAACGAAACACAACAAATTTTGTTAAAAAATCGATTTTTTGGAAGATCGGACCTATGGGAGCTATATGATATAGTCAACCGATTTTGTTCAAATTTGGCACATTGCTTAAGTGGTCTACAAAATTTCCAAACACCAAATCTGGTTACGATATCTTTATTAAAAAACGAAATATGGCGAATTTTTCTTTAAAAAAGTTATTTTGGCCGATCGGTCCTATGGGAGCTATATGATATAGTCAACCGATTTCGATCAAATTTGGTACAGTGATTGGGAACTATAAAAAACTTTCGAACACCAAATTTGGTTACGATATCTTTATAAACAAACGAATTATTCATCTAAAACGCTTTTTTTTTGTAGAGGTCGTCTCAAACACCCCTATGGGAGCTATATAATTTAACCCCGATATCAAAAAAATAAAATAAACTTGCCTCCTATGGAATAATATGGGATCTAATGTGAAAGTTTGGTAACTCTAGCTCACCATCTCTGAGATCTAGGCGTTCACACGGACGGACGGACGGACGGACGGACGGACGGACGGACGGACAGACGGACGGACGGACAGACGGACAGACGGACAGACGGACATGGGTATATCGACTTCTCTATTCACCCTGATCATATTTTAGGTAACTTTGGGATGTCTCCGACGTCTCCTTCTATATGTTACATACATTTTCGGCTTGCACAAACTTAATATACCCTTGGACCATACGGTACAGGGTATAAAAAGGTAACGCAATGCGTATGTTCGTTACACGTGTTTCTTCTAAAAAGAGGTCACTGGTTCAATTTTTGTATGGTATCTATATGAAAAAGTGGATCAACTTTGATCAAACTGCACAAAAATGTGTAGACTAATATAGAAGACAGAGAACCACAAATTTTTTATATTTTTTAAGGTTACGTTAATAAATTCGGCCCAGTTGTACCACATTTTGAAATAGAATAATATTTGTGTGAAGTTTGATTAAAATTTGGTAAACAATTTTATATAACTACCATACAATTTAACCAGTGAGCTCTTTTTTTTGAGAAACTTAAATAAGGAACATGCGCAATGCGTTACCTTCTAAATGCTGGAACTTGCTTATTATGTAATGTAAAATTCGCTTCATCATGAGGAAAGTTTTTATAATTATGATTGACAAAGGGTTAGAACAAAGACGTATGAAATCATGAAAAGACATTTCCTAGTTTGTTTATTCTGTATTTTTATATGTTTACGAGCTTTCATCAACATCTTTATTCACCCTAATCATACTTTAGGAAGCTTTTTAGGACTTCCGACGTCTCCTTCGGCTTGCACAAGCTTAATATTTCCATTATCCTTGTGGCATATTACATGGGAGTGGGAATAAGGAAGATTAATTCCGGAGATGGCTTTGCCAAAAGATAAAAGTAAACAACATTTGTAACAAATATCTACATAATCTTTAGAGCGAATTTCGGAATTTGCAATAAAAAAAACGTGTGGAGGAATATATAAAATTGAAAAAAAAAATTCCCTGCTAGACCCCTTGGAGGAGGGGCATAGGGGATCTCTATTAATAACTGTTCGAACAGAACAGGGACCCACAGTTTATAGCCGAATCCGAACGGCGGTGCCTTTAATTAATAGAGACTTTCATGGCAAATAGCGTCTTTGAGCTAGTGATGCCAGTGCTAGGCAAATGCACCAGTGTTACTGCGGGGAATCGAACCACCGACCTTCGGTTTTAGAGGCGAGTACGCTACCACTTACGCCACCGAAGGCCACACATAAAATTATCGAATTAATTTTCCAAAAGTCTTGAAAACTTCAGAGCGGAATACATAGGAATCGTATTTTTGAAGAATGGTTGCGTTTGAAAGACATCTTTTTTTTTAACTCAATATGCTGATTAACTGAATATTTCGCCATTCTCAAAATCTCAAAATCCACCAAAAATAACTCCGGGAGGATACAAAATTGTCGTTAAATGCTTCCAAGCGAATGCTCACATGATGGCATAAAAGCTAACTTCGATCTTGGAAGCTGTTTGGACAACTGTTTCAATTAGGAACACAAACCTATGCCTTGGAAAGAATCCGTAATTATCCAGATTCCGAAAAGGGAATCGGGCAAATATGCTTTAACTGGAGGATTTTTTTCCTAGATCTACTTTTGCTCAGAGCTTCCATTTAAACATATGTATACAGGGTCGAAAGTAAAGCAAAAGTAAATTTTAAATTTTGAACATTTTTTAGAGAATAAAAAGTTATAAAATAAATTCTCTGCGAATAAAAATAATATTAGTCTAAAATTAATAAATAAATAATACAAAGATAATTTCATATATTTCCTACAAATTTTTAAATTTATACGAAGAGTGTCAAAATGGATTTTTAAGAAGATTAGCCGATTTTTTTTAAATTCCAGTAGCTTTTAAACATATTTTACTAACTGTCTCAATTCCCAAAATCAATAAAGAGAGAAAAATGGTTTTATAATTAGAGAACTTGTAAAATTGTATACAATTTTTGTATCCTTAATTAATTTCATTATAGAAACACTCACACAAACAAAATGTGGCGTAAATAAGAGAATTTAGATCTCGAAATCTTGTGTTTGTATTCATGTATTGGATTGACCTTATTTAGAATACGTTTTTCGTTAGTACCATCGCAACCACTAAACGCATTTGCAGACTTTATTTATTATGTTTGCTTTTCATTTACATTCAAATTGAGTTTTTAGTTCAATTTACCTTTTGAAATATTCATTAAATTGTTAAACAAGTTTGCAATCAATACTTTATACATAGTGGTGTGTCCTATGGGGAGTTCTGGCCATATCATGACCTACAAACTGTCCGCATTGTCATGCCTGCCCCTGCCCACTGGAACAAGTGTGCTGCATATATAAAAGTTCACAAGTAAACCGGGTCAGTCAAATGTCGAATCCCCCCAAAACAATTATTTACCTAGCAACTTTACACGGTTGTTGCAACTAACTACTTGACTACTTAAGGCAAAAGTTGCATGCAACCCGGACGCACTCCGTCTCCGACAAACACACGCAAACGCAATTTAACATTTACGGTTCAAAAAATACACTAAAAAAAATATCCAACAAAAGCGCTAAGCCAAACCGATTGAACCAAAACCAACCAAAAGTCAAAGCCAAACAGATATTTAAACCAATTAGCATGCATTTGTTGGACCCCACGAACGCATGTCTAACTAACACATACACATTTACCCATACACACACCTACACAAGGTGTCAGTTGTAGTGTTGCAAAGCGCGCCGCCGCACCTTGCCTCCATGCCAAAGCTGACTCGGTACACACAAAAAAAAAACAAAAATCCAAATAAGGTCACGAGCAGCTGCTTCTGCATAGGCCAATGGATGAACATTGTTTTTGTACGGAGGGGGGATGAACGCCTCTTAAACTTGTTTCACCTTTATGACTCTGTATGCAAATTGCTTTATATACTCAAGTTAACATATATGTACTAGTTAGGTATATGGCCGACTTAACATTGACAGCTGCTACTTATAAGAAATAAACTCTTTCATTATTGGAAATTTGCACTTAAACGCTTTAATTGCAAATCATCTTTTTAAGGAGGTTTCTTTTAGAAATGTCTTCAGAGCAAATGCATTCCTTGGAACAGCTGTCTGTATTTATATAAACAGCTGAGAAGATCCGGTAAGCAATACATTGGGCATGGATTAGTAGTATTTGCGGCAAAAAAAAATCTTTTTTATAGAGGTTAGTGTGCCCTAAATTCTGTGCAAACCTCACGGAAACTTTTATTGTGCTGACTTTTCTAGTTATCCATTAGAGGATGATACTAATATATGACGTAACCTTCAAAACAACTCTATTTTACTCACGATTATTACTCGAATAAAGCTTAAAAGTGGATCAAGCAAACCATTAGATGGCCCTCCCTATATAAGGCCTACGGAAACTCATGCATATGTATAAGATGCACTCCATGAATCTCGTTAACGAAATAATGTAAAGTGAATTCTTATCCGCATAATTGAAATTTCTGGCATTGTGTAAGGCCACAATGGTTTCATTTAAATAATGAATATCAAAAATATTACACTTGGGAGCTCTTTATAACTCTTTTTAATCAATCAATTTGATGATGAAGAGTCCACCTGGTATATATCAAGACTTTCCTTTTACCATTCTCGTTAATATTTTCGATGTTCTCTACTTTCAAAGAATGTTAAACACAAATCTTATAAAGTAGCTTGCTCAAGAGTCTAAGCCAGGTTATGTTAGGTTGTATATGCAGTTTAGATAGTGTCTCAGATCACCCAGAGACAAAGAGGTTCATTGTGGTGCCTAAATAAAAAGAAGGGGAGGAAAGGAATAAATGAAGGGAAGGGATTGTGACGGAGGATCAAAAACTGTAGGACATCCCTTATCGTCTGAGTCTCTAATGGTGCAGAACCATATTGAGGATTCGACGAAGGCAGCCACATCCTCTATGGGCACATAGGCTAGACTACCCAGATCCTCAAAGAAAGGTTTACCCAGAAGCTGGGTTGGTCTTCTAAGAACAGCCTGGCACAGAAGCGCATGGCAGGTGTTGGATGCTTTCTGTCCCTTCCTCATCTCCGCTGCTGCGACAGAAATCGTAATGGGGAACGTACAATCTCTCAGCCATATTGCCTATGATGCAGTGCCTTGTTACAACGCCTCCCATCATCCTATTCTTGTTTTTATGGAAGCGCAGGAAATCAGATGTTAGCTATGGATCCATGAAGTCTCTTGTGTTGTCTAATCAAAAGAAGGGGAGGAAGAAGAAAATGAGGGATTGTGGACACCTTAATCGCCTTAGTCTCATGTTGCAGTACCATTTTGAGGATTCCACAAAAGCTGCCAGATCCGCTATAAGCACAAAGGCTAGACTACCCAGATATTCAAAGAATGGTTTAACCAGAAGCTGCGTTCGTCCCATAGCAGGTGTTGTCATCTCTGCCGCTGCGGCAGAAATGGTGATGGGGAACGTGCAACCTCTCAGCCATATTGCCTATAGTGCAGTGCCCCCTTAAAACGCCATCCACCATCCTAGTCCTGTTTTTATCTCAGCCAGAGTGCTCGGGAGTTGCGATAAACGGACACCATGTCCCATTGCCTTTCCGCCAGAGCTCTAGCTGTCTCAGTGATTTGTGTTACGACGTCCGGTAATGGTCTTTTTATGTCCGTAACCGCAAGGTTAGCTGAGCCGTTCCTGGAGCACTCGTCTGCCGCCTCGTCACCGGTGACGACTGTGTGACCCGGAACCCAGCAGAGGGAATCTAAATATCTTAATGTCTAACCATTTTTTCACTTTTGGAAACAGAAAATGGATTTGGAGAGTGTGGTGGGTGAAACAGCGATTCGAAGCCATGTCCATTGGATCGACTTTCAGACCTGTTTTGGGTGACCTGGTCACACTTGGATTAGAGTCCCGTGAAAATCACCTTTGTCCCTTTTCGTTAATATTCTCGAGATTTTCTATTTTCAAAGGGTACCAAAGATAGAGGCCCTTTGCTCCTCAAGAAGTTAAAGGAATAAAAGAAAGGATTTATTAAAGCAGCTTGTTTTAAATTGTACAAGAGTGTAAGTCTAATAACAGATGTTACTTGAGAGTAGTAGCGTTAATTCAAAGCTACTATGCGGGTAATTCAGTCTAAGTCTCAAACGGCCCCCGCGTTTATCCAACATGTAAAATCATTTGGCAGCCAAAAGCGTTTGAAAAAGTTTAATATCCAAACACTTCCCCAAGGAACAGACATGCTGGAATCGTTTACCTCAAAAATTTCTGAGGTATAAATTAAAATACCTGAAGAGTCAGTGGGGTTCACAAATTGCAAACCTGTTTAATCAAATTGCAACTGATGTGTTACAAAAGTTACAAACCAGTAACCGCATCTCAAACTTGGCTACACCACAAAAGCCGCCATCTAGCGTCAAATCTTTCAAACTTCACTTGGTTTCACACACAAAATTTTCACTAATTTCGACACTTTACTATGCAAAAATGCTATTTATTTTTGCTTTTCCGATTCTGCTTTGAACAATTTCACACGACTTTGGTTGTTGTTTTTTTTGCTTTTCACCGCTTCATACTGCAACTTTTCACCATTTCTCAACATTTAGCCGTGAGCTGTTACTCATTTCACAGCCCCTCCTCCGTTCGACATCTAGTCGGGCCCCTTCGTTATATACGCCGCATGCTTCCCATTCTAGCACAAGACAGATGCCCAGCTTATCGTTCCAGCTTTACCTTTAGCATGAGGTACTCGGTTTCCCATCCCCCCGGAACTTTATTGTCCATTGTCTATGAGTTGGCTTGAGCTTTGTGGTCGTTCGGTTATTAAAGTCTTTGCATATAAGAAGAAAAGAAAAAGTTGAAAACAAAGAGAGTAAAATGAAAAAAAATAGAAGAAATGAATAAGTGACCACATTAAAGGTTCATTTGGCTGTCGCTTTGTTTGCTCTTTGCTGTCGCTTTTGTTGTTGTCTTTTTGCCTGCTGTCTGACGTTTCCAGTGTGGGTTAAGCTGTAACTGGAATACTGCCGCGTTAACCCAGATACAAATTGACGGATACTACTCGTATGGTACGTACGTACCAGTACGTACAACCTGCCCCTTTCCCAGAGCTACCACAAGATACTAAAGTCTACGAGCTTTGACGTTTGCGTTGGTTGCAGCACTTTTGCCACTTCTACATAGAGTGTAGAACACTGAACAGAGCCATGTTTTGGTATGCTTCTTCCTCTTCTCTTCTTTTTCAACTTGTGCAACTCTTGATGTACTCTCTTTTCTTTGTACTCTTACGCTTGGTGGAAGAACCATATTTGCTTTGCGATGAAGTTTGTAACAGAGATGGAAGGATCTTAAAACTCGAATGAAATTGATTCATACAACTGTCAGTGTGGCCAGATTTTTCGATACTTTTCAACGTGACCTATTTCTGGTATATTAGCTGGGTTGAGCCTTGTTGCCCATGCACAGAAAACAAATGCCTGTTTGAAAATTTTCCGCAGATACCAGTAGAAGACAGTTCTATTTGATCATGCGTGCTTTCTTGGATCGTGGTTTATCTATACCCGGTTGTATGACGTAACGCAACCTTAAGCTTTATCCGCATTTCAGCACAGAACGAGTTCTGTAAATGCTTGACCACCTGGGGTTGGCAAATTCCTTTATATTGTTCTAATAATATTATTACTTTTATCTTGGCCGGCCTAATTTGAAGACAGATGTATTTACCATCACTATAAAGGGAGGGTCAAACTGGCACTTTTGAACACTGCGTTAAAGGCTCTTGCTGAACAATATTTGTTTATAAAAATGTCTATACTAGCTGTACTTGCGAGGAAGAACCCAAATCTCTATTTTTGTATTTGGCCTTCTATTAATTATAGCAACTCCACCTAAAAAACGATTTTTTTTTTTTTTTTTGAAGACTTGAGTTTTAAAAACTAAAGGACTGACATGTTCTCAAGATACCCATTTTTTAAACTTGTTGATCTTTCGGCTTGAAATCTCTTTGAAAATCGTAATAATACGATAATATAGAGACATCTCTTACGTGGCTTCCGTTTGAGCTTAAAAAAGTTTTCACAATACCAATTTGAATAGGAGTACCTTCCTCCCTGCAAAATACCAATTTGCGGAATTTGTTGATCTTTCGGATTCAAATCTTTAGTGATATCGTTCAAATACGGTAATATAGAGTGAAATTTTAAGTGACTTCCGTATGAGCTAAAAAAAGATTTTGAGTCTTAGAAACTTAAGATCCCATTTTTTTAAATTTATTGATCATTCATCTTGAAATCTCTTGGGAAATCGTACAAATACGATAATATAGAGAGAAGAATATAGGCTTCCGTTTGAGTTTAAAAAAATGTTCACAATGTCAATGTCAACGGGAGTTACTTCCTGTAAAAATACCAATTTTCTAAATTTGTTGATCTTTCGGATTTAAATCTCTTGTTGAATCGTAAGAATACGATTATATAAAAAAAAATCTTAACAGCTTCCGTATAAATTTCAAAAAGTTTTCACATTGTCAATCTCAATGGGAGTTACTTCTTCTCAAAATACCAATTTCAAAATATTTTGATACTTTGGCTTGAAATCTCTTGGGAAATCGTCATAACACAATAATATTGAGAAAAATCTTAAATGGCTTTCGTTTGAGCTTAAAAACGTTTGCAAAATGCGAATCTCAATGGGAGTTACTTCTTCTCAAGATACCAATATTCTAAATTTGTAGATTTTTTGCCTGAGATCTCTTGGGAAATTGAAATATTTCAATAATACAGAGATAAATCTTAACTGGCTTCTGTTTGAGCTTAAAAAAGTTTTCACAACGTTAATCTCAATGGGAGTTACTTCTTCCCAAGATACCAATTTTCTTTTGCTGATCTTTCGGCTTGAAATCTTTTGGGTAATCGACAAATCGTAAGTGGCTTCCGTTTGAGCTTAAACAGGTTTTTAAAATGCGAATCTCAATAGGAAACCGATATCTACTATCGATAAAGATAAATGATATTCATATTTATTTAAAAGCTTCACAAGAATAGAAGACTTTAAGAGTCTGAACAAATATAAATTTATAAATAATATCAATATTAAGAACTGGGAGAGTTTTGAAGCATTGTAATACTAGGTCGGGCCTCCTAGAAGGAATCTCTTAAAGTTACAGAGTTTCTAGGTTCACATTGCTAAAGTGTCAATTAAACCAAATATTTAATCAATACTTATTTTGAAAAAGAACTCTTCGGTTCTGGGTTTTGTTTTACGGGTAAAAATTGCAAAAGTTTCGGAACTTGATCCATGGTAGCATATTTCTGAATATCTATATTTATAAGACTTTTTGATTGGGTGGTCTAACTGACCGACTAACCAATAAAATTTTGTCAAATGGTGTAGCTAAGCATGAATTATTTTGGGTAACTCCGCTTACAAGTGGAGAAAATGTCTGGTCAAAGTTTGTACGGATATTTTTTTTTTTATTTTTTTTTTGAAACGACAGAATCGATTTAAAACTTGACACAAGTGCTCTATTTGAGGATTAAAGATAATCTTTCCATGGCTTAGAGAAAATTACGGACTTTGGGAGTGTTCTCCAAAAAAGTTGGGAAATTTTAATGTCAAAGTTTGTATGGGGGACTTTTTAATTTAAATCGACAGAATCGATTGTATACTTGAAACAAGTGCTCTATTTGAGAAATAAAGCTTATCTTTACATGAATAATTTTTTTGGACTTCCAAATAAAGAAAAAGGTGGCTTTAAGCTTAATGAATTTATTTTTGTTTAAAATAACTTTATTTATAATTCACCTTTGAGGATAAGGAAGCCATCCTAAAATAATCCTCTACTTTAATGGCGCTGAGAACAAGGATTTATTACTTAGCTTAGGCGTTGTCATTCAAAACACTCGGGTGGCGAACCCCCTAAGCCAGATATATGCATAACCCACCGAAGCTAATTCAAGCATTGTATAATAAGAAAGGCTTAGAAGAGTTCATATTTAGACTAGGGGCTACAGGGTTACAGCCAAATTATCAAGACTTCCTTAGCGCTAGGTTTGGGTAAGCCCTTGCCAATGGGCCAACTCGCCCACCACAATTCCTAGACTAAAAAAACTCTTTGGCTTACTTGACGAAAGAGTATCAGATTTTCAACACTCCAAAATTGACTTCATTTGTTATTGTTGCAAAGTAAAGTGAAATTATTTATGTGCGCTCCAAAAGCGCCACCTCAACTAAACTGGCGTCTGTCTTAAAGCTGAAGAGGAGCACCCAGCAGCACCCAGTTTACGGAGCACTTCAACTCTGGTGGCCAAAATCCGTCGCCAACGCAGTCAACTTCTTACTTTTCTTTTCGGTTTCACTTGATTTCGTTTCATCTGCTTTACTTGCTTGAAGTTTTTGCAAAAAAGAAAGAAAAACGAGTCATAAATAATCTCTAAAAGTCGTTTCCTTAAATGAGCTTAAAATGAAAAGCATTTCAAAACACTTTGTTGCGGCACTTAAAACTTAAACGGGGCGCCACAACGAATTTCAATTCAATAAGCATAAAGAATAAGCTCTTAACTCAGAACTTGAAAATCAACGAGAGAGATATTTTTTTTTTATTACCACCGAACAATGTTCCCATGCACATTGGCACGTCATTTATGGAGTCGTAATTCTGTTTAAAATATGACCCAACCATAAAACAATGTCAACTATAAGAATTGACCCATAAACACATAACACATACGATGACATTTTTTTTTTTTTTTTGTTTTTAAGCACACGTAGTATTAGAATTTTGGTCTTTGTTTGTTTTATTGTGACCACTTTTGGGTCTTTATGGTGCTATTCTTTGGGGTTCTGTCTAGAACGTAGAACGGTGTGCCGGGCCTAAGCCAATAAACGTGTCTATTTGTGTTTTAACATGGTCTTGTTATTTTACGGCTTAAAGGTCAGCTGACCTCAAACATTTTTAGGAGTGCGTTGGAAATCTTTTAGATAGTGTTGTAAAACGTTTGAAATCTGAGGGAACTCGTAGTCTAGGCACTGGGAAAGACTGACAAGATAGATTTTAAGAGAGGCATCTTGATGAATTGCTGACGTAATAAATTCAGCTTCAAAGAGTCTGCTTGTTATTTTACGGCTTAAAGCTGGCCTCAAACATTTTTAAGGAGTGCGTTGGAAATCTTATGGATAGGTTAGGCTAGGTTAGGTCGTAGAGGCAGCTCAGATAGTGACTGAGATCAACCAGGGACCATAAGGTCTCTTGTGTTGCCTAATTAAAAGAAGTGGAGGAAGAAGAAAATGAGCGATTGTGGAGGAAGATCAAAAACTGTAGGACATCCCTAATCGCCTAAGACTCTCATGCTGCAGAACCATTTTGAGGATTCGACGAAAGCAGCCAGGCACATAGGATAAATTACCCAGATCTTCAAAGAATGGTTTACCCAGAAACTCGGTTCGTCTTCTAAGTAGCGCCGAACAGTCGCAGAGCAGGTGTTGGATGCTTTCTGTCTCTTACTCATCTCCGCGGCTGCGGCAGAAATCCAAAAATCTCTCAGCCCTATTGTCTATGGTGAAATTAAAACGCCTACCACCATCCTAGTCAGGTTTTTATGGCAGCGCAGGAGTTCAGATGTTCGTTTGGGATCATATCTCGGCTAGAGTGCTCGGGAGATGAGACAACCGGACACCATGACGCATGACCCCCATCCTAGTCCTGTTTTTATGGCAGCGAAGGAGATACGATGTTCGCTTTGAATCATATCTCGGCTAAAGTGCTCGGGAGATGAGACAACCGAACACCATGACCCATTCTCTTTCCTCCAGAGCTCTATCCGTCTCTTTAAATTGCGATACGACGTCCTGTTATGGTCTATTTATGTCCAGCGCTGAGCCGTTCCTGGCGCACTTGTCCGCCGCCTCGTTACCAGGGACACCTGAGTGATCCAGAATCCAGCAGAAGCTTATCGAGTGGTTATGGATACGGTTGAGCGCTAGCGTCTTTTACATAGAGTTATTTAAAACCCCAGAGAACTCGTAGACTAGGAAGTACACACGACTTTTACCAACCCTCTCAATCTTATCTGGAAACTCTTTTAATAGAAACATCTTGATGAATTGCTGACGTCACAAATTCAGCTTGTTCGAGATTTCCGGCACAACCCAGCTTAGAGCTTATTTGTTTGAATTGTAGTAAAAAGGTGAGAATAAAAACGATATATTTGGATCGTGCTACAACAACAACAACAACTGACACAGTAAAAATTGATATATTTTGCGGGGGTTGCAACCTCCAAAACCAAATAAGTTTCAATGCGCGCGTTCCACGATTATTTCTATGTGAATTCATATATAGTATGCATAGTATATGAGGTTTCTTTGAAGGCAAGCAGGCCAGTTGGAGATGCTTTGCTTATAGGCATTATTGCCGTTGTTGTTGTTGTATCGCATTGTTGTAAATTTAAATGTCACTTGGCATTGTTGTCAATATGCGTCATGACATATTGTTTTGCCCCTCAACAGACAATAATGTTTGCATATGGAAAATTATTATAGATGCCGCGATGTGTTTGTGTTTTCTCGTCTATTTGGGTTCCGGCTGGGACGATTGAAAGATGCGCTACAGTTCTGGGCATTTTTTTAAATAAGTCGAGTCGATTATTTAGAGAAACTTGACATTATTTTTTTTATTAGTTGTAAAAGCTTCTAAACTTGGGTTTGATATGTTCTATTAGTCAGCGGTATCTAAATGTATATAATTAGGTTTCGTTCCTCAGACGGTTCTTTAGAAATCTTTATCTACATTCTGCCCTTAATTGATAATCGAATTTTATCTCTGTGCCTTTTTAAAAGAAATCCAGGAAGTCATTGAACTTTTATTATATTTTGTATATTTTATGTCAAGCTGCAATTGCCAGAAATACTATTTATGACTTACAACCCATAAACGTCCATTGTTCTTTAATTATACCCCAGTTAACAAAGGATAATTACTTTATATATTTATTAATGTTTTCATTGCAAAAATGAATGGATTTTATAGAACATTATATTGCTCTAAATGTCATTTCCTAGTGCTATAAATAAATGAGCTACATCCGATTGCCTATAGAATTTGAGTCATATTGGTCTTAACTTTTAATTACATTTTTCTTTGTTAGCGTATCTACAAGTTATTTTTCGATTTTTTCTTCAAGTATTGTATTTTCTACGGAAAAATCTTAAAAGCATAAAACATCCTAGATGTGAACGATAAACAACAACATTTGTTGTAAATAAATAAAATATAAATATTTGTTATTCATTGTTTTAAGTACTTGTGGGATATTCAAATTAGTGTGACGTCACGTAGCCTATAACCAGCGGACGGTCAAGACGCCTTTAATGATACCTTATTTGTCGTTTTATAATAATCGGTTCAGAAGTTACGAGTGAACAGATAAACATAAATTCATACAATCAGGTCTTTACCCTTGTTTTGCTTTTTGTCTGGTAAATTAAAAAATATTTGTATGCTATAAGTATTATTTTTAATAATTTTTTTTATAAAATAGTATTCTTGCTTTACTGCTAACATTTTTTAACATACCTCTCGGATGAGAAGATAGCAAAGTTATCCAAGTTGCGTAGTATTGTCTTGTTTTATTTTTAAACTTTTTGTATGTATATTTTTTTGTTGTTAAATTTTTTTAGATTTATGAAAAGCTTCTTTTAAATAATAGATATCTGTTAAATTTTCGAAAGATTATTTTTGAAAATGTATGCTCTTATATATTTAGTTAAACTTTCCTGTAACGAATTCTTCCTCAACGAATTTTTTAATATATTTCCAATTTAATCTCTTTACATCGAATTTCTGTATAACGAAACTTGTACACAATCTTGTACGAACAGTACAATCTTCCTGGTGCTCTTCTTAAAAGGCACAGAGATAAAATTTGATTATCAATAGAGGGCAGAGTGTAGATAAAGATTGGGGATGACATATTCTTTATTAATCACTTCTTAATTGATTCAGTAATTTTCTTTCTTAGCATCGCTTATTTTCACTACTTTGAATTACCCCATCGTATTGCTTAAAATATTAAAATTCCGAAAACATTGAGTCATATATTTATTACTTGTTCATGTATTTATTTTTATAACGACCGGATTTTCACTGAGAACAATGCCGCGCTAAATCAACGGATCACAAATATAATTACAACGAAATATAAAAATAATATATATATAAAAAAATCTACGAACTATAAGCACTACCCGTTCAGACATTTTATTAGTAAAACCATTGAAAAAAGACTGATCCCTTGATTCATATTCTCTCGCATTCAAAACAAAAGTGTACCAACATTTGTATAAGTTTTGAAGGGGTTATATCGACTTATTCTCCAACAAAAAAAAAAAAACAGTTTTCAAGATTTCCTACAATCTGTTTTATTTTTTCAAAAAAAGGTCTAGAATATCTAGTTACGCATACACCAAATGTATCCTGTGTGTGCCACACCTAGTCCGATTGCATACAGACCAACTAGTATGTTTAACATGGGATTGTCTTTGCATGCAACCAGAATTTTTGGGTATGATGTTCAACTGGTTGCAAACTAGTGCGCCTGCATATTGACAAAACTAGTAGCTTCCTTAATAGCCTGTAACAAGTTGCTTCCTTACTAGAATAATACAAGTCGCTTCTCTTCTGGTGTACAACTAGTCTCTTTGTAACTAGTCCATCTGATACAGAAAATTACTAGTTCTTTGCATATTACAATTCTAATCCGATTTTGAAGATCTTAGACTCGAAATGTTTGAAAAACAATTCTCTGCCAATTTAAAGCTTAACACAAATTTTATTTATTTACTCAAAAATTTGTAATATTGAAAAATGGTCGAAAATTAACTTTTTTCGACTTTGGTTGTTTGCAACTTCAATAATTTTTACTTATTTTGTACATACCATATATCACTGTAAATAGCATATGAATACCTTTCGATCTAATCGAGATATTGATGAATAACTAAATAAGGTGGCCAAAAACGAGTTTTTTTTTTTGGAAAAATCTCGAAAATTATGCTTAAGAAAAGTCGTTATAAAATTTTTCGTCAAATTCATAAAAAAAATTATATTTTAAAACATAAAGTTAAAAATTTAACCAAATCTTTTCATATATGACTCTTAAAGTTCAATTGATTACGAAGAAAATGACTGAATCTTTATGAAAATCGGTGAAAATTTGTGGAAATAACAGGAAATTTTGTAAAGCGTCAAAAAAAGAAAAGGTTTTGTTCCGATAGAGAAAAATTAAAATTCTTAAAATAAAATGTGTATATACTTTTAGTAAAAATAATAATTTTTTACGATTTTTTTTGACTATCGAAAGTGCAACAACCTACTAAGAAGAGCCCATACATAGCTCGTCAAACTGCTCAAAGAACTTGATTACTCCCAGTTACATAGCTCCGGATACCATCCTATTACGCATTCTAATTATGTACTATCGAGCAGTAAATTACATACTCAGTATTACCTAAACCATTTCTCAATTGATTCGTGATCTTGTTTGTGTTTGTTCAACTCTCTATTATCTATTTCTATTTTTGTTTCTCACTATCATCTTTATACCGTATTCGTAGCGTATTGTCGTATAACTTTTACTTGTTAAGCATTTTAAACAAACAATGGGAAACTGTCACGTTTAACGTGCTGAGGCACCCAAAACACGTACCAAGTCAATGGATGGAACCAACGACGATCCATTGCGTAATGTGAGCCAATTGTAAATATTTGTACTTGACGTTTGCCCTAAATGCGCCTTAGACACATATTACAGTGGACGGCAATCCAATCCCCGCCAGTCACGATAGTACTCACCAAGTGGAATGTCTAATTCTCATAAATGTAAATTTGAACTAGCAACTAGAGTTCAACTAGGGCAGCATCTAAGTCGTAGATCCGAAGTCATATTGGAAAAACTTAATTCGTTTAGAACTCTTTTTTTTTAGCTTCCATCAAGTAACATCATTCTAATAGTTTTCTTCTTTGTTTTTCCTTGCAGTCTGCGCCATAGTTGAGTATGAATATACGGCCAAGGAGTCGGATGAGCTGGATCTACAAAAAGGTGCCATTATACAGCGTATTAAGCAAATGCCTGGAGGGTGGTGGCAGGGCACGCTAAAAAGCAACGGCAGAACAGGCATGTTTCCGGATAACTTTGTGAGAGTGCTGGAGCCGGGCAGTAATACCAATGGCAATCACAGTGATGATAGCGTGCAGTTGAGGTGAGTAGTGAGTAGACAAATACTTTAGATTTTGAGGGAGATCTGGTTTTCCCTAGGACGTTGAACTTGTTCGTTGGAGGACTCTATTATTTATAAGAGAAATTGGAATTGAAATGGAAATGGAAATAAACGACATTTATTTTGCTCCAAAATGATGTGCGTCGCAAAACTTTGAATCCCAGGAATGGTTTGATCTGGCCACTCTAATTGTATGAGCTGAACCAAAAATAAGAACTAATTGACATACCGAATCAGATGGTTGTAACAATAAAGAGAAAGATGCTCATTTTTGAGCGCCAAAAATAAAATCGAAAACTTCCAAATATTATACTTAAAATATAAATTCTGTCACAGTGTGAATTATTTTTATTGGATGGTTTTTTCTTTGCCAACCATCAGTATATTGTTCAAATGACATCCTCCTCTTGCTCCTCTTACACTGGCTGATACGGTTAGACCATTTTTCGAATACCACCATTTGTGGGGACTTCCGATTCATTAAGAGTCGTGGGTTGGTTAGAATACATAAATCTTAGATTTAACTTGTCTCCACAAAAAGTAGTCCAATGGCGTTAAATCTCAAGATGATGAAAGATAAAATTATGTTTTATACGATGAATATCGTGATCAGATCAGCGAACTCATGACATAAACGATGGTCAAAGCTACAAAACTTTTTCAATTTTGATAGAAAATTCGGACGATTTCCAAACCTTACTGAAAACAACTATCATGAGATGATAAAAATTAAAGATAAAATTTTCGATCGCAACTCACGAGATAAATGATCGTCAAAGTAACAAAACTTCTTGAAATTTGATTGAAAATTTATACAATTTCCAAACCTTACTGAAAGCAAATAACCTGAGGTGATTATAATGAAATATGATTTGTCGATGAAATTCGTGATCGGATCAGCGAAGTCACAAGACAAGCGATAGTCAAAGCAAAAAAAACCTCTCGTATTTTGATGGAAAATTTGGACAATTTCCAAAAAAACGAAGAGTTACGAAGCACTTCCTTACTTTCGAGCATATTTTCTGCGGACCGTGATGTTCCCTTTCTGGTAGTTTGTCGGACATCGTGGAATTTCAAATCAGCTCGGTTATGTTCAACTACATGACGAATGGCATATTTTGATGGACGAATATTTGGTCCATAAATTCTGCGAAGAAATAGAACACTATAAATCATTTCGTGATGAATTGTTAGGACTTATTGAATAAAGGGTTTTCAAAACAAGACTTATTTGAGGTTCGTTTAACAGAGACCCTATGTTCCAAGAGGAAAAGAAGACAATAGTAGTAGTAGAAGATATCGCATCCAATCCAGAAGCCTGATAAGTTCTCCAAAACTTCAAAGATAACACCTTCGGAAATCCGGACGCGCTTAAAAAAACACCCTTTATAAGTACAGTCTTTAAGGTTCGCTAAATAGAGATCCTGTGCTCCACGAGGAAAAGAAGACAACAGTAGTAGTAGTAGATATCGCATCCAATCCAGAAGCCTGATATTTTCTCCAAAACCATTCCATATAGATACAATCTGTAAGCTCCTCTAGCCATTTTACCAGATCAGAAACTGTGGCAGCTACGTTAAGGCCCTAAGTCTTGGTTGTGAAATCAACAATTCAGACACTCTTGACTAAATGACTTTGATTGCTCAGGATACTCATCAATGCAGCCTGAGTGTCTGCATTTACCAAAGCTTTTCCATATAAATTTCTCTTATGGATAAATTTACCCGGTATCTTGGATTAACAATAATCTTCATACCTCAAATTTTTCCCATAATACTAACAAGCATTATTATTCGTTTTGAAAAAGTCTTAATTTTTTCTCTCATTTAGCTTCAGATTAATATGCAGATGGAAATTACTTGGGGTTTTTCTCTTAATGCTGTACGGAAAGCGAATTCTATTTAGGATATTTTTAATGTTGCTGAAAACAGTCTCAAGGGATTTCATGATACCAATGCGCAAACATTGTCAACTTAATTTTTTTGTGCGCGTCCAAATTGAATATTTTTTTTTTGCAAAAGGGAGTTCACAGCTGAAAGCAACAAGGTAAAGGTCACTGGATTACTCCTTGGGGATGCTTTCACCACTCCCTACAGTTGCTCACAAAGAGCAGTTGTTCAATTCCCCTTTGTTATTTTTTTTTTTCAATCAGCTGTTTGTGACGCAATTCTTGAATAATTTTACATGCTGAGCAATAAGAATAACCAACCAACTAACCATATTCTCTTTATTCTCGCTCTCTTTTAGGGAGAAATCGGCGACGTCAAATCGGCGCTGCAAAGTCATCTATAGTTACACACAAGTCAACGACGACGAGCTGACGCTGACCATGGGTGATGTCATTGAATTCCTAGGGGAGGTACGTACGAAGCTCAGGGCGAACGCCGCCAATGCTCTCAACCCCCATTTAACCTCTTTGCCAATAATTTTGCTACACTAAAAACAACAACAAAATATATAACATCCAATGGCAAAGCCAATGTTGTTGGCGCCGTCAACAATAACCTACACAAGCTACAACTAAAACTGAAAATGAAAATTTATATTTTGGTGCTGTGCTGGAAAACGCTTACAAAGGAATTTCAATATTAAATTCTAGTGTATAGAAATTGGTGAAAGATTCAAAGAGCTAGGTTTAAAATTAAATTTGTCTTACCCATCAACTTTGTTCTCAGTGAATATTAAAATTCTACCAGTCGCGTTTTTTTCAGTGTAGAGATTTCAGGCACATTCCCAATTCTGCCTCTTCTTCGCTGTTTGTGTGTCTGTCTGACTAACTGTCTGTTTTCATTCTCTCTCGGTTTGCCAACGCATTTAGGTCGAAGAAGGCTGGTGGCGCGGACGCTTACGGACGAAAGTTGGCGTATTTCCCTCAAACTTTGTGCAATTAATCGAACCATCGCCTGTCTTGGCTTCCAAGCGGCTAACACCTATAGGAGCAGCAACAGCAGCCAAGGCGGCAGGCATTACAGCAGCAGCAATAGCAGCTCCAACTGCAACTGCCCCAACTGCAAGTGCAGCAACTACAAACACAGGCACCACTACCACAACAACGAAGCAAACAAAAGGCAAAGTCACGGCTTCCAGCACGGAGAACATTTCAGGCAGCACAGCTGTCCTCAACGATAGTGATGCCGCTGTGCCCGTGCCACAATTGCCACCAAAGCCACAGCGTGAGTTTTGCCGCGTGGAGTTTCCATATGCACCACAAAACGATGATGAGCTGGAGCTGAAGCTTAATGATATCATAGCCGTGATCAGCACGGATTTGCCGGACAAGGGCTGGTGGAAGGGTGAGCTGCGTGGCAAAGTGGGCGTGTTTCCCGATAACTTTGTCAAGATGCTGACAGCTGCCGAAGGTAAGTGTTTAGCTAAAAGAAAAATTTCTACGAAAAACTTAAGTTTTGCTTTCTTGTGTCGATGTCATCATCAACATCATCATAATCAACAGTTCAAACAAATCTACATCCACATCCTCAGCATCGTTTAGTTTGTCAGCCGCACATGTTTCATAGCTCATCAAGCTCGACTGTTATCATTGCAAAAAACATTAATTGAACAACAATTCTCCATGGAATAGCATCCAGAGATTCAGGTTCCAAGTGAAACGACTTGATGTGCAACTTTGTGAGTTTGTTTTGCCAGGGAGGCGCGCATAAAAAGTCAATAAACGTTTGTTGACTAATTGAATTAATTGACAGACAGACAGACGGATGGTCGGACGAGAGACGAGAGTGAGTTGACATAAAGTGGAGTAGTCCCCGTGGTGAAGGTGCGGATTGTTGTGCGAGTCTATGCATAAACAAATTAGTTGTATTGAGTCATTAGAGATTAACCCTAGTTGACACTACGCAAGAGAATTTTGTTGGACACTGGGTAGTATGATTATTGTAAGAAGTGCGACTTGGGTACTGTATTGGTTTGTATAGGTTCTGTCGTTGGGATTGAAATTATTATGCTAAGCAATCCATTTTGTGTTATTTTTAAGAAATAAATGCATTGGGTGCACTATTTCGGAACACATAAGGGAAATAAGGCCTCATTAAGCTTTATTGTCCATCAGAAGTACGTCAGGAGGCTCTATGCTCCACCTAGAAGTTCAGAATTCGTTGCAGTAGAAGTACGTCATTGTAGACAGGATATTTTTCAAACGCCTGGTGTAGAGGTTCATGACAGTTCGGTACGGTTCCATTGATGTAATTGAGCATCGCCTTATTTTGAGTTTTCTTAAACTAGTCTTCTTCTACTCCTCCCCTTGACTCCCAGTGGAGCACGGGGCTTCTTAAACTATTGATGATATCGAAATGCTTAAAAACTTTGGGAAAGAGCATGTACATAAGAACTTATTAAGACATGTGTTTGTGTTTCGTGCGACATCACTCGAGAATAAGAGAGTCAAGACCTTTTGGGTGTATCTTTGAGAAATCCCAAGGAATATAAGTCTTCTTAAATATTTCAAAAATATATTTAATTTAAAATTTCTTTGTTAAATGTGTCTTAAAATCTAACAGGTGCAATAATTATCAATGCCAAAAGTCAATTTATCCTGCAAGATCTGTCCCTATCAGTATGTCCTACATTGTCAGATTCGACGAAATCTTTTTCTGTCGTCCTCCTCTTCAAGTGGAGCGTAGGGCTTCTCTGGTTTAGGTCATCGATATACCAAAGCGTGAACTTGGAGTGAACTTATCGCCTCCGCTTCGCCTGCTGCCGAAGCTGGGGGTGTATTCGACCCTGATCGTGAAAGCATACCAGTGATTTTTTGATATCAAAAGTCAATTTATCAAGCAAGTGCTGTCCTTACCAGTATCCCATTATGAGATCGGACGGAACCTTTTTCTGTCTTCCTTATCTACTGTCGACTTCCTCTTCTGTCGTCCTTCTCTTCTGTTGTCCTCCTCTACTGTCGTCCTCCTCTTCTATCGTCCTCCTCTTCTATCGTCCTCCTCTACTGTCGTCCTCCTCTTCTGCTCGTACTCCTCTTCTGTCGTCCTCCTCTACTGACGTCCTCCTCTTCTGCTCGAACTCCTCTTCTGTCGTCCTCCTCTTCTGTCGTTCTCCTCTTCTGTCGACCTCATCTTCTAATGGAGCGTAGGGCTTCTTTGGATTCGGTCATCGATATTCTAAAGCATGAACTTGGTGCCTCCGCTGTGTCTGCTGCTGGGGGCTTATTTGACCTTGATCGGGTACCCCGTGGAAAGTCCATTTAAGTTAACATCACCAAAAGGGACGCCTTGTTCTTACTGTGGCGAAGATATGTCGAGCAACCCTCTAATCTCGTTGCTCAGTAGGAATTTCGGGAACTACACTGGCATATTCAGAGTGATTCCTTTTGCACTGCCTAAGTCATTTGATTAAAATTTCTACTCTTTGTCAATACTCCAATCTTTAATATGCTATAAATAGTATAGATTGCATTGCACCATTATTAAGATAAAGATGTTCGGATTTTTTAATCTAGCACCTATAATAAACTACGTTCCACATTTTCCTAGAAAAAATTCACTTAATAAAAATGAAATAGAAAAAGTACAAATAAGCACTTAGTTGCAGCAATATAAAGCTTATCGTTACTCCGGAAATATCAGTTAGTAATTCTCACAATTATATTTTACTGACAAGAATCATGTTTCCCACGTTTTTAGAACAAGAACAAGAAGACAACTCCAACAATTATCTTAATTTTTAAAAATTCACAACAATGAGAAGCACTGCAATGAAAGATTAAAGAATTTTTAGATGATATTAGCGGGATCCCAGAAAGTTTTTTCGACTATCGAATTTTTATAAACATTTAGCGTCGCATGTGAAGAGATTTATTTCGAAGAAAATATTTGCAGTTCAACAAATTAGCGTAAAATTTTATGGGTTCCACACGTACCGATTTTTTTGATTTGTTTGAATTGTCAAGATTCAGGCCACAAGCCCTCCAAGCTTGACCTTGTGATTTTTAAATCGTGAATGCAAAACGAATCGGAAATGAAATTTGTTAAAACTCAATAGGAAAATTTGTTGAGATCATGATACTTCTCAGAATGAGAACTTTCTCAGCATTTTACTTTTCTTTAAAGATCGTCGCGATCATTAAAGCAGTCTTTAAAATACGGCATTTTCTGATGTGCCTGAATTGTCAATACTCAGGTCACAATCCTTCAAAGTTTGATCCTGTGATTTGTAAATCATCAATACTAAACGAATCGGAAATAGAATTTGCTAAAACTCAAATGGCTAATCGGTTGAGATCATAAAATTTATTTGAATGAGAACTTTGTCAGCTTTTTACTTTTCTTTGAAGATCGTCTGGTGATCACCATATTTCCTTAGACAGTTTCGGTTGTTTTAGATTTCAACTAACGATGTCATTTTAATGGTTTAAGTTTAAGCTATCACAACTTTATTCTTTGTCCCAAGAATTGTTTATTCACTCAACAAATATTACATTGTGTTAATTTGCTTTAATGCCGGTATGCAGTTTTAAAATTGACAACCGTACAAAAAATGCATAAAATTTTGATTAAAATGTTTTTTGCCGAATTATGATAATATTCATTGGATTGTTAGAGCGACACCTATTTCCTAAACTGCTATGACCAATGATAAAAAGTAAATAAAGAAAATCTCTATTAATTCAAGACATTTTAGTTCGGATTTACCTATAAACTGTAGGTCCCTCTTCGATCCACATGCCCCTCCCAGAGGCGACTATAAACGACTTAGCAAAAAAACTTTCCACAATAATGTGCCTGCTTGATTTTGGTTAAACAGCTGTTCTTACTGCTAGCGCCATCTAGTGGCTTTTCGTTGTGCCATCTTAAGTTTGTTTGTGGGCGTCTACGTTCATTTAAAAATTTGGAAAAAATAAATTGTTCATATAAAGTTTTTTCTTGTAAGGCTGTGATTTTTGGTGCTGAATGGGATAACGCCAGTATGGATCATGGGTTTTCAAAGTCGTTTTTCAACTTTTTTCAAAGAAACTATTTTATATTAAAAAGCCTAAGAAAATCAAAAAGTTGTCACTCAATGGATTTCAACTTTTTCTAATTTCCAAAACATTTACTTATTGTGTAAGGGATAGATTGTAAATTAAACATAATTAAAAAAAAAAAGCATTCAAAATCCAAAAAGGCGACGATATAAACACATTTTAAGCTACAAAATTAAATTTTACCAAAGTAATAAAAAAGACAAAAAGACCTAGAAAGCTACGAGTACATGAATAATTTTTGGAGACGTCTCCAAGACTGCTTTCTGACGTCATATTGATCTGAAATATAAAGAAATTGTTTTTCCCCTTGGCCTATGAACCAAAAGCAATAAATATCAAAATAGGTTTTTAAAAATATCAACTTTCAAAAATTACTAAAATTGTGCAAAAAAAAAATATGCATCGAACTGCTTCATTAGATTTCAAAAATCGGTGGGGGCAGTTTTCAGTACCTTATCCAGCTAGACACTTTGAAAATGATTTTTTTTTTTAATTTGACAAAATCCTAAAAAAGATTGTGTATAAATTTTAAGTCTATCGGATAAAAACTTAGTGAGTTACTCGTGACGGCAAACAAAAAAAGTGATTTCGAGAAAAATGCGTTTAAAGTTTTAAAACTGGGCCCGACGCTTTTAGATAGGGGATTTTTTTAAACACTCCGAATTTAAATTTTAACATAATTGTCAAACAATTTAGCTAAAAAAGAAATCGATTTTCTGAAAATTCTACACAGGTACCACTTTAGGGCAAAATAAAATAAAAGCTACGCCATTTTACTTTTTCACGATTTCCCGTCAAAATTTTCCGATATTTAGGTAGTTGCTCTGCTATTCGGGCTGTTGACAAATCAAAAATTAAAAAAATCATGAAATATGTTCCAGCCTTCCTTATCTTATGAATTGTGTAATATACACGAGTATATATATGGGTATTTCATTGCTGTAATGACGAATGTCATTGGATTTACAGAACCCCTCATAAAATAGTTGGGCCTTGTGGGAATGCTTGGGAATGCTTAAGATTATTTGAATTAAAAGAAACACTTAGATATGGCTTACAATGCTTGTCATTTTTGTGTAAATAGTACCTCATTGCCCATTCTTAGAACTGCACTTTAGGACCGAATCCGAAACCATAAGTACCATAGTTGTTGGCTATTGATAGGAAATCAAACTCACTTCGTAGTTGCCTTTCCCTGGGGACACTTTGTCTAGCTGCTATAAAATTGACCATTTTCCACTTTCCTATCAATTTAAGTACTTTATTTTGTTACCCAGCATATCCTATGCTGCTTAAACCCCAACCCCCTCTCTCCGCCATAGACCATTCCATACCATCAACATGCACACACACACACACACACACAAAGCACTACTCAACACATTTTGTTTTTTGAAATTTGTGTTTACTTATTTTTATTATTATTACTTGCATTTCTTTGACAACTTTTATTGGCATTTTGTTGACTTTTCACTATCGCTCTTTCTTCTTCTTCTCTTATTTCTCTTATTTATACTATGTATGGACTTTATGTTGTGGTCGTCTTTGTGTAATTTTCCTCTCTACACTTTTTCTTCCTATACTTCTACAAAAATTTTCGTCTGCAATAAAAATAAACTCAATACACACACACAAACACACGCATACATACGAACAAAATACACTGCAATTGCAACGACAACTGTTTGGTCTACAGCGGCTCGTTCGCCGCGTCCAATTCCCAGCAAACGACGCAGCATTGGAGCTGCTGCTGGGTCCAGCTCGGGGTCTAGCTCTGGCTCCGGTCGTATCGGTTGGGGTGCTCAGCGCAGCAGCGGCGGCTCATTCGAGTTCTTGGGCGCCCGTATGGCCAGCTTTATCACCACGATTTGTATGTAAACGAGTTTTTCCAGTAGGCAGACTGCTTCGTCGTCGGCTTCAGCGAAAATAAACACAGAGAGAGAGAGAGAGCGCGGAGGAGATTCAGCGGCAAAGGCAGCGGCAGCGGCAGCAGTCTTGACGTTTTTCTTTTCATTTTGGCCAGTTTTCATTTTCCTTTCTCTTTATATGGTTGTTGTGGTTTTTTTCTTTTGTTGTTTTTGTTTTGTAAGTTGGCTTTTAAGTGCGCCTTAAGCGCGTTTTTGATATGAAATTGCATGCACAGAGAGAAAAAATTTTCGTACGTAAAGTCGGTCATGACCGACTTCCCATTAATCAGACGCTGCCCAATAGAGCGATTAACTAAACCTTTAAATTTATTTTTTCTGCAAGTTGTTAGTACTAAGGTGCGATTTCTACAGACCCCATAAATGATTGAAGTTGAAAAATAAAGATTTATAGGCGAAATTAATATGTATACCCATAGTTTTCGTAAAATTTATATTGAAAAACAACTTTGATAAAGAAACCAACCCCTTCCTTCTTAAAATTAAAATCTATATTGCTGTGATTTGAATTTAAAATCAAAATATCGTATGAGGGTATACTTATACTTTGAGAGTTAAGGGTATCATTTTTGTAATCTATAAAAAGTCAACTTTGGTTTTTTTTCACTGAGCTCACACAAGCATACATACCAAATTTTGGGAACTAGTTCAATTAGCTTAAGCATAATTCTAATAACATTAAATTTTAGAGTTATTTATTTCAGTATAGAAAATACTAGAAATGTAGAAAAAGAGGATTTAGTATTATTTCTGAAAACCACAAAAAATATGTTGAAAGGAAACAGATATGAGATTAATTTAAAATCGTTTTTTGAGAGCTTTCAGCTCTTTTGATCATCATTCAGATAGTTCAGATTCAGCTAATTATTTTTATGATAAATAAATGTATCTTTAGTAGAATTGGAAGTTGTTTTCTCAACTTGGGTATATTCAAATAAACCCAATATAAAATTTTACTCTAAGTACATCGCTCATAAAAATTGGTATTTTTTTTATCAAATCTATCGCGTTTATAAAAACAGGGTATGACATATGAAAATAAAGAAAATCAGAATTTCGGACAGTTTATAGATTTAAAGCTCCAACCAAGTAAAAAAACACACTCAAAAATCAAAAACCATTTCCGGAATTCTGACCGCGCTATCCACATAATTTTTGAGTCGCTAAATTCGAATTTCGGACAGTTAATAAACGTTATAGCTCCAACCAAGTAAAAAAAAAATTATTAAAAAAAACCGAAAACTGTATCTGGGATTCGGAGCATGCTATCCATATGATTTTTTTTGGTCCCTAAGTCCGAATTCAACAAAATCGCAGCACATTAGGGTTTTCGCAAAAACTCCAAAATACCTAATTTTATGGGGAAATCCTGATGTACTGGCTTTGTTTTTAGGACCTCAGATTCATATAGAACTATTACTTTGACATTTAAACCTGTAATTCGATTTTTTTTCCGCATCTAAACACTCCTTTTCCGTACCATATTTTTCTCTCTGTGTAAAAATCGCCAAGGAGGGAGAGTGGTGATCAAAAATTGCCTAGGCCATTTTCATAATATTTATGATTTATTTACCATTTGCTTTTTACTTAGATTTATTTTGGCTTTCATTTTAGCGGCCAACGCCTTAAGCCATTTTCATAGACTTTGCGGCCTTAAATTAGTCGTCAGTTTTTCTCTGCTTTTGGCCAATTTTCTTTGAAGCGCTGCCTTTGCCGCTGTTCTCGTCTACGTCCCCGCACACACCTTTTACCCTTTGCCTGTTTTCTTGTCTAGCATTTTTGCTTTAGCTTTAGCAATTTATTGCATTTTATTTTAAACCTTTTTGTTATGTTTTATTATTGTTGTTTCATTAGCACAAAACTTGTTTATGTAGCTATTGCGGTTTTTTGCGCGTTTTAGGCGCGGTTTTAAACGCCAACAAAAGCTTGAGGCTTAATTTGCATTAGCAATTATTGTAGCATACTTTGCGGTTTCCGCAAAATATCATTTTTTTACGATTTTTTATTTTTTGCACATATTTATGCAACAACAATAGTGCTACAACAATAACAACAACGCCGACGTTGTGGCCTCCCTCGACACTTAGGCAACAACAACAACAAACTCTAGGAATCGCAGCAACAACAAGCATGAAGCATTAAAGTAAACAACAGTTGCTATAACTGGTTTTTCATACTATGTTTTTATTTTGCTTTTATTGATACTCTAAGCTTAGTGGAGAGTATTGTGAGTTTTTTGAAGTGGTTTGTCACGGATTGAGGAAGCTGCTGAAGGGTCTCTTAAATATAAACGAGCTTCCTTATTTTAAGTTCGCACGTAAGCAGAATATTGATTCGTTATAAAAAACTATATAAAAGATGAACTTTAAGAAAAATTTCGACTATCAGGGAATTCTTTGTAGAGGAGTTCGATATAGGGAAGTTCGACTGTATTTGTTATTGGTAATGCATAAATAGTAGAACCAAAAGAAATTTCGAGCTAGTGTTTTGGTGTCATTTAATTCTTGTTTCAAAGAGCTATCTTTCAATCAATCAAAATTTAACATTATTGCAGAAAATATGATATATACAGATTTATTTAAAGGTATGTAGAGCAGCTCATAACTCAAAGCGATATAGAAGAAATTACCCTAGTCAGATATCTGCCTTTGTCTATACAAATGAGTTTTCTACCAATCAATCAAAATTATTATTATTATTTCAGAAAATATTATATACAAAAATTTATTAAAAGGTATATAGAGAAATTCAAAATTCAAAGCTAGACGGTATAGAAGAAAGTCTCTTGGTCAGATATCTGCCTTTGTCTATACAAATAAATCTTCCAAGCTTCGAGTAATTTAGAGGACGGTTTAAAAAGAAAATATTTTGATTTATTCGAAAATTAGTATAATATATATACAGATATACAAATAAATCGTTTGTCTAGTTTATATTTCTTCATCAAGATGAAGTGCTATTAAAGAATATTAAAATTTATCTTTAGGCATCCAAATATATATGACAAATTACAAAAAACATGTAAAATTCGAAAATCAGGCATGAGAATCAATACTCTAAACGAAACCCATAGAATAGTTGTTATAGAACTTTTTATCACTGTAACTTTTCTTGTGGGGAAATTTAAATAAATGGTGCTTATAGCTACTGAACAATACCTAGTTCGCAAAAAAATATGTGGATTATTTTCAAAGTCACACGAACGAACCAAAACTTCTAGTTTATAGTGTGTAGGTTACACAATTTATTTATAAAACTAGGTAAAAAATAATAGCATAATTAAAAAAAAAATAAAACACAAAAATAATTTTTGCCACTTTTCTATAAAACATAATATTAACAAAATGAGCAGTTTAATGCAATATGGAAATTTCTTTTGTGAACCGTGGTAGAAATATTACACCTCAGAGAACTGCTTGAAATAATCCTGAGCCCAAGCCTATATATTATTGTAAAGGTTTCATGCTAATTTAATGTGTTTTCTAATGTTATGGAAATCTTATATATTTTCCATTTTGGCGTGACATTACGTCTTAATATGAAATATAAAGGCAAGAGATAGTTTAAAAGTGTTTTTTTTTATAGTTACTTTGGGGACTACAAAAACCAGTAGGCTTTGACTCTGACTCGTATAATACAAATTAAATAAAGCTAAAATTTTTGGCGTGACGTTACGTCTAAATATGAGAAATAAAGGCAATAGATAGTTTAAAGGTGTTTTTTAAAGTTACTTTAGGGACTACAAAAACCAGGCCGCTTTGACTCTGATTTGTATAATACAAATTAAAGAAAGCTAAATTTTTGTTGGCGTGACGTTACGTCTAAATATGAGAGATAAAGGCAATAGATAGTTTAAAAGTGTTTTTTATAGTTACTTTGGGGATTACAAAATCCTGGCCGCTTTGACTCTGACTTGTATAATACAAATTAAAAAAAGCTTCCTTTTTTTGGCGTGACGTTACGTCTAAATATGAGAGATATGGGCAATAGGTAGTGTAAAAGTGTTTTTTTATAGTTACTTTGGGGACTGCAAAAACCAGTCGGCTTTGACTCTGACTCGTATAATACAAATTAAAGAAAGCTAAATTTTTTGGTGTGACGTTACGTCTAAATATGAGAGATAAAGGCAATAGATAGTTTAAAAGTGTTTTTTTATAGTTGCTTTGGGGAGTACAAAACCCAGTCGGCTTTGACTCTGACTCGTATAATACAAATTAAAGAAAGCTAAATTTTTGTTGGCGTGACGTTACGTCTAAATATGAGAGATAAAGGCAATAAATGGTTTAAAGGTGTTTTTTATAGTTACTTTGGGGATTACAAAAACCAGTCGGCTTTGACTCTGGCTTGTATAATACAAATTAAAGAAAGCCAAATTTTTTGGCGTGACGTTACGTCTGAATATGAGAGATTAAGGCAATAGATAGTTTAAAAGTGTTTTTTTTTATAGTTACTTTGGGGACTACAAAAACGAGTCGGTTTTGACTCTGACTCGTATAATACAAATTAAAGAAAGCTAAATTTTTTGGCGTGACGTTACATCTAAATATTAGAGATAAAAGCAATAGATAGTTTAAAGGTGTTTTTTTATAGTTACTTTGGGGACTACAAAGACCAGTCGGCTTTGACTCTGACTCGTATAATACAAATTAAAGGAACCTAAATTTTTGTTGGCGTGACGTTACGTCTAAATATGAGAGATAAAGGCAATAGATAGTTTAAAGGTGTTCTTTATAGTTACTTTGGAGATTTGGGGACTCTGTATAATACAAATTAAAAAATGGCGGACGTAAAGTCGGGCGCGGACGACTTTAGGATACCCTGTACCACTAGCTTGTAATAAAGTCCGATTTCTTCACAAAAAACCAAAAACAGAAGAATTTTTAAGCAAAAATTTTTTTTTGACCGATCGTTCCTATGGGAGCTATATGATATAGTCAACCGATTTCAATAAAATTTGACACGGTGCTTAAATACCTTAAAAAAGATATGAACGCCAAAGTTATTTCAAATATCTTTACAAACAAACAAAACACATCGAATTTTGTATAAAAAACGTGTTTTTGGACCGATTGGTCCTATGGGAGCTATATGATCTAGTCAAACGATTTGGATTAAATTTGGTACAGTGCTTAGGAACTATAAAATACTCACGAATGTCAAATTTGGT
This sequence comes from Chymomyza amoena, assembly GCA_037043745.1. NCBI lineage: Eukaryota > Metazoa > Arthropoda > Insecta > Diptera > Drosophilidae > Chymomyza > Chymomyza amoena. The sequence continues at coordinate 21,044 of JBAMAX010001480.1, read as the reverse complement.
CCCAATATCTTAACAAACAAACGAAACACAACAAATTTTGTTAAAAAATCGATGTTTTGGAAGATCGGACCTATGGGAGCTCTATGATAGAGTCCACCGATTTTGTTCAAATTTGGCACATTGCTTAAGTGGTCTAAAAAATTTCCAAACGCCAAATCTGGTTAGGATATCTTTATTAAAAAACGAAATATAGCCAATTTTTCTTTAAAAAAGTTATTTTGGCCGATCGGTCCTATGGGAGCTATATGATATAGTCAACCGATTTTGATCAAATTTGGTACAGTGATTGGGAACTATAAAAAACTTTCGATTGCCAAATTTCGTTACGATATCTTCATAAACAAACGAATTATTCATCTAAAACGCTTTTTTTTTTCGAGGTCGTCTCAAACACCCCCATGGGAGCTATATAATTTATCCCCGATATCAAAAAAATAAAATAAACTTGCCTCCTATGGAATAATATGGGATCTAATGTGAAAGTTTGGTAACTCTAGCTCTTACCATCTCTGAGATCTAGGCGTTCACACGGACGGACGGACGGACAGACGGACAGACGGACGGACAGACGGACAGACGGACAGACGGACAGACGGACATGGGTATATCGACTTCTCTATTCACCCTGATCATATTTTAGGTAACTTTGGGGTGTCTCCGACGTCTCCTTCTATATGTTACATACATTTTCGGCTTGCACAAACTTAATATACCCTTGGACCATACGGTACAGGGTATAAAAAGCTTAATTTGATGGCATCAAAGAATCATAGTTTCAAGGAAAGCTTTAAACTCTTGCATTTAACCGCCTAATGTCCATTTTGAAAATATTTTTTTAGCTATGGATTATTTTTTCTGAAGTACTTTTCGACTCCTTAATTTAAAAATTGCCTTTAAAGTTATGTAGAATTGTTCGTAGGGTAAGAAAGTCTACAAAATGTGTAAAAGCTTGTACTTTTTTTTTTTTTTGCAAAAAAATACAATAAGTGCCTTAAAGCATTATTAAGCATTAGAGGGTTAATAACTTATGCATATTTAAAGCAAGTTAGAACATATTTTTATTTAACTTTTAATTTGAGCTGCTTTCTGTGAAAATGCTGAAAAAAAATATCTGACAAAATTAAACTTAATATCGTTTCAGTTTTATTGCACTTATTTAATATAATATCCCAGCTTCATTTTTGTTATAGTTAAAATAACCACATATAATACCAAATTTTCGTTAAAATATATTTTTAAAAATGTTATTAATCACCATAACAAATAATATTTAAATTTAAGCACTTAAAGAGTATCTCAAGTTTGATATGGCGTCACAATCACAACGCTCCCTTTGTTTATGCGCTCTTTGCATGCGCGCCGCGGCGCTCTTAGATATAGAAAAGCCCACCAACAACTTCATTATCATCTCCATCAGCGCTATTATGCCGATCATCATAATGAGCATTGTGCACATTAGCGTCGATTATCAAAGGCAAGCGAGTGAACGAGCGAGCGAGCGAGTGGGCATATGTTTATATTTGCCCCTTTTGTTTTAGTTTTATCAACAAAGTTTAGTTTTTATGCTCTCCAGCTCGCAGGTTCTCTCTCAATTTGTTCTCCCCGTGGCGCTCTTAGCGCTCTGTGTTGCCCATTTGGACCTTTGGCAGCGTTTTTGTTTACCTTTTTGCCTCAGTACGCTTTGATTTCTTGACCATTTACGTTATTGAAATATTTTGGTCCGCGGTCGCGTTGAAGTATTTTTTTCTTTTGCTTTCGTTGTGTTTTTTTTTGTTTTACATTTTTGTGAACACGCCTCTTAAGGCCTAGCGGTGCGTGCTACCTTAACATTTATTTATTACTCTGGTTCTGAACTTTCTTTCTGCCGCAACGACGGACTTGGCCATGTCGCCAAGCTGCCAAGTTGCATATGTTCGTGTTTATTGTTGTTGTTGATGTTGCATGCTAAAATAAGCAGTCAAAACATAATTACTACAGCAAGCTCAAGCTTGTCCGGGTGTCGTTTAAGTCCGGGACTCTATTATAAAGTTTTGCGCAAATGAATTGTAATAACATTGACTGTTAACTGCGACGCGAAAATTAAGCACCAAGTCGTCATCATTAAAGCGAAGCTTGACAGTCAAGTTTGTTGCCTAAGTCTTTCGTTATATGCGCGATGCTATGTTTACACTGGCAAGCAAATGTTGGCAAAGCTAAATTGATTTTATTTGTTAGTTGCTGTTGTTAACATGGCTTGAAATTGAGGCTGCGTGCTTTTTAAATAAATTATTTACAAATACAACGTAAACAAGTAACAAGTTTTTAAAAAATATTTAGTGTCCTTATGAAAATTTAATTTACATTATGCTATTTTCTTCGCTGATAAAAGTAAAATATATTGCAAATAATAACTTTAATATCTATGAACTTTTTTCTCTAGACAGCTGTACTAAAATAAAAATTAGGAAATTTAAAGTTTGTGCACAACAAATTATTCAAGAAAACTCAGAATGTGTTTTAAATTAAAATGAATATGTTTATTCACTGCATTCTTAAGGCCAAGGATTTTGTGAATGCGTACTTTTCAAATATAACAATTACTATCTGAATCAGTGCTTCAAATCTTAGATTTTTCTGTGTTAGAGCTCAAACAAAAATACCTTATCACTCTTTCAAGCGCTTATATAGTTATTCAAGAAAGCATCCATTAGCAAGTTTTCTATGTACTTCACAGTGTTACTATCTGAATTAGAGCTTTAAATCTAACATTTTAAAGTGTTAGAGCTTAAACAAAAATTTTACCTTATCACATCTCCAAGTGTTTATGTAGTTATTCAGGAAAGTCTGCATTACCATTATTCTATATATTTCATAATGTTGCCCCCTCTTTAATATGCACTGTACACCAATTTTTATGTTTAAGCCTCATGCTTTTTAATAAAAGAGTATTTTTAGTAGATTTTTCGAAAAAATATTAAAATATTTTTATTTGAACTGATTTAATAAGTAGGCAGCCATGATCTTATATAAAATTTTGCTACAAAATTAGCAAACTGATCATCTACTACCTTGATCAAAAAGTTCCCGGAAACATCATCGAGTGGCGCTCTCAAGCATCCAATTTGATGTCTTCTTCAATTGCCACACGGTTTCCAAAACCATTTGGGCAAAAAGCGAATGAATACCCATGAATACCTTTCAACAACCACCGAATTCACCTGTGCTAATTTTTCCTATTCGGCACCCGAGATGAGGTCATGGAAAAATCAAAAATGCCATACCGCAAACCGATCACAAAAAATGTTTCGAGTATAAAATCAAGCGCTGGCATAAGTGCATAGCAGTCGATGAGGTATACTTTGAAAGGGCCAATATCTATTATGATGAAATGCCGATATTTTTTGATCTAGGCCGTATTATTATTATTTTTATTTACATATTTGCTTGAAAAAATAATTTAATAGTTACGACAGCCAATTTGGCGTTGAAAAAAGCATTTAATTATCGTTAGATGTACTTCTACTAAAAGATCCGTCACCGCGAAAGATACACATTCGTATATAAATTTCTTAATTATAAGAATCAGATATCGTTTTTGATACAGCCGCTTTATTGTATACTACAAGCTCTAAGATTAAAGAAAATGTTCAATAAGCTTAAAGCCAAATATTCATCACAATGACACAGCGATTTACTCTAATTATCATTGGAAATAGTGTGACTACTTTTTTTTATGATGTTTTTAATTTCCATTCGTAAATTTTGCATGCTGCGTACGGGCATTCAAAAAAGTTCAAAACCAAACATTTTATATCTTTTTAAAATCTGTGCCAGCTTCAGCCACAGTGTCTACATCCAACGAATAATCTGTAAAATATTTACTTTTTGGTCTGAGGTTTTGCATTGAGCTGCGCCGCCGTCGAGCTTTGTGAATTTTGGCATTTAGTGAGTGGCAGTGTAAACCTAGCATAAATGCCATCAGCGCAGCTGACGCTGACGACGCCGCTAGCTGTCAGCGCGCATTTATAGCTGCTGCTAACGCTTCTGCGCAGGCGCCTCTAATCGAGGTAGTCATGACAATAACTACAACAATAACAACAAAAGCTTAAACAATAAAAAAACAACAACTCTCAATTACTCAATACTTAAAAATATCCAAAGTGCTCTCTTGAAATTTGCGAATTTTTCTTGCTTTTGCCTTGTTTTGTTGTTGTGCTTTTTTCTGTCATTGTTAGTGAAAGTTAAATTTCTTTTGTAATTTCAATTTTCAATTATTAACGTTTCATTTTCTTCTGGTCTCAGCATTCACCAAGCCAACGAGTAGATCGAATAGAGCCGAGCCACAGTCAACGGCGCATAACAAAAGGATTAGGCCATGCTCTGTTCTATACAGAGTCAAGTTTGCTTTTGTTGCGCTTTTTCTTTTTGTTGCCACTTTATCTTACTCTCTGTTTTGCTTTAAGTGTGCCACTGTCACGTCCATGCCGCAGTCCGAGCGAGCGTATCTGCTGCCCGCTTGCCTTGGTCGCCGCTTTGTCTATCCCTCGAATAGTCATCATCAATGCTCGCCACTGACCTTTACACATTTTTTTTATTTTTGCTGCTGTTACTCAATCGCATTTGATTTCTATACAATTTATTGGCTTTAATTTATGTTTGGCGTTTTGTCGTTTGTTTTGCTAGTGAAATACTCTTTTTTTTTGAGAGTCGCTTAGCTTTGAATGGTAGTTTGAAGTGCGTAGAGAAATTACTTTTTAATACTAATAATAATAAGTGAATAAATTTTTCCTAAGTAAATATCTATAGATTTTTCATTTAACATATTTTAGATCTTCAAAGATCATTTATGCATACTTACCTACATATTTATGAAGTATTGCGAATTTTATGTTGTTGAAGAGGTAAATTTGAAAGAATCATTATTTCTGATTCAACTTAACTACTCCTAATGTGTAATGTGCATAATGATGTACGTAATATGTACATAATGATGTATATAATATGTACGTAATGATGTAGAGCTTTTTGTGTTCACGATGTTGGGATAGATAGCTTAATTTGATGTTTTTGTTAAAACCATACAAGATTTCATACGACGACCCCACATATGATGCAATCGATGGTACAACCTGCTCGATAAACAGTCAAGTCATTAATAATCAATTTTTTTTAAATAACTTAATTAGCTTAATTAGTTGATGTCATCCTAACTTTGGATTGCACATATAAAGCACCAGTTACTATAATTTTAATTAAACAAAGGTATTCACGGTTGCTTTTCAGTTAAGGAGTTTGAATAGTTGAGCAAAAACTTAGCTTGCTAAAGTGTGAATCCCCTTTTTGCTAGTTTATGAATTGAGTTGCTAAGATTGCGCTGCTTCTTTGCTAATTTTGATCGCTTTCGTATATTTTTCGCGCTGTTTTAGTATTTGGTTAGCCCCTGAAAAAATAAATTAAATATTTAATAAAAAAATCCACACTACACAACACTTATTTGCTTGATTGTATTAAATCCACCTTAAAAAAAGTATCTTTTTTACATTTTGGACGCGTTTTCTTTTAACAAATTGATCCAAAACAAAAATCCGACAAATTTGAGTGTTGAAAAGTTGCGTATTTTGCAACACTAACTCCTGAACTCAATGACTGGAAACCGAATTGAGGAAAATTTAAGTTGAATATTGAAACTGAGCCCCAAAAATTTTGGTTGTTGCAAAAGAAATCATCTTTACGGCAACCGTGAATACCCTAATTGTTTTAAAGATGGAAAATTCTTGAAATTAAAAAAATTGTAATATTATCTCGCAAACTAAACGTTTTAGAGCAAAAAGGAGCGTTATTTGAAATCAATCGGCCAAAGATTATTTTACCAACTTCAAAAGGCTTTTACTCGTAAACTAAGCGTCCTAAAGCAAAAAGGAGCGTGGATTCGTATCAGCTGCTTCCCAATCAGAATGAATATGCCAATTTGAATCCCATCAGCCAAAATTTATGTAGCCAATTCAAAATGGCTATATCTAGTAAACTAAGCGTCCTAGAGCAAAAAGGAGCGTTATTTGAAATATATCAGCCAAAGTTTATGTAGCTAACTTCAAAAATATCAATTTTAAAATTCACATCCGCACAAAAATGGGAAATATTAAAATTAGAGCTCTCTTCGAATGGGACAAAATAAGATGAAAGGGGAAGAAGATTGGTCGTTAAATGAATCGAAAGGGTGCGATTTTAGGAGCTAAATAATTTAGTTTGCGCGATCAATTTTTAAAAGCATAATGAATAGTAGTCACATTTTTATACCCTGTACCGTATGGTCCAAGGGTATATTAAGTTTGTGCAAGCCGAAAATGTATGTGACATATAGAAGGAGACGTCGGAGACACCCCAAAGTTACCTAAAATATGATCAGGGTGAATAGAGAAGTCGATATACCCATGTCCGTCTGTCCGTCTGTCCGTCCGTCCGTCTGTCCGTCCGTCCGTCCGTGTGAACGCCTAGATCTCAGAGATGGTAAGAGCTAGAGTTACCAAACTTTCACATTAGATCCCATATTATTCCATAGGAGGCAAGTTTATTTTATTTTTTGATATCGGGGATAAATTATATAGCTCCCATGGGGGTGTTTGAGACGACCTCGAAAAAAAAAACGTTTTAGATGAATAATTCGCTTGTTTATGAAGATATCGTAACGAAATTTGGTATTCGAAAGTTTTTTATAGTTATCAATCACTGTACCAAATTTGATCGAAATCGGTTGACTATATCATATAGCTCCCATAGGTCCGATCTTCCAAAAAATCGATTTTTTAACAAAATTTGTTGTGTTTCGTTTGTTTGTTAAGATATTGGGACCAAATTTGACATTCGTGAGTATTTTATAGTTCCTAAGCACTGTACTAATTTAATCCAAATCGTTTGACTAGATCATATAGCTCCCATAGGACCAATCGGTCCAAAAACACGTTTTTTATACAAAATTCGATGTGTTTTGTTTGTTTGTAAAGATATTTGAAATAAATTTGGCATTCATATCTTTTTTAAGGTATTTAAGCACTGTGTCAAATTTTATTGAAATCGGTTGACTATATCATATAGCTCCCATAGGAACGATCGGTAAAAAAAAAATTTTTGCTTAAAAATTCTTCTGTTTTTGGTTTTTTGTGAAGAAATCGGACTTTATTACAAGCTAGTGGTACAAGGTTTCCTAAAGTCGTCCGCGCCCGACTTTACGTCCGCCATTTTTTAAGTTGGAAAGTATTTGAAATAAATAAATATTGGTGTATTTCATTTTAAAATCGTTTCTAAATTCAATATTCGTAAAAAAATTCAAATAATTATACAATAAGCAATATTTTTGAAAATTATACAAAATAAGGAAGATGATAAGAACACAAGAAAAAAAAAAGGAAATTATGATTGGAAAAGAAGACCAAAAAATTTGCATAATAAATTGTAATTAAAATCTTTTAGATGGAAATTTTTGAAAATTTTTTTCAGGTAAATTTACGACTTTAAATGCAAACAAAAATTGGAGCATTTAGTTTTCAAATCTTTCAAATTCCACATCGGCACCAAAATAAGAATTATTAAAAGCAAAATTTTCTCCGACTGAGATAAAATAAGTAAGATGAATAGGAACAGAAAAAAAAGGGAAGAAGATTAAGTCTTCAAATAAATTAAAAGGGTGCGATTTTGAGAGGTTAAGAGTTAGAAACTGATTGAATAGCCTTAAATTATAATTTAAAAAATAAAATTTCTTTTTTCGATCTTTAAAAATTCCCACAGTGAACAGGCTGGAAAACGTGGGTAAAGGCTAAAATAGACAAATTGAATAGAAACAATAGAATTTCTGCAGATTTTGACTGTTGGTATCGAAATATCGAATGGAACTAAATATAATATTGGCGATTTCTGGGAATATCATTTATATTAATACCATTTTTGTTAGTTACGAACATCATAAGTAGAAATAATACCACTCATACGTTTTGTAAGAGCATTGGCAATTTGTTGTGTCACCGTCTTGCTTTCCATTCTGTTTCATTTCGATTATATTAGTTCACACCATGGTTGACTGTTTGATGACTAGACTCCTCCGCCTTTTCAATGTCTACTTTTGTTTATTGACATTTGAAAGACTTAGTTTCAAAAATAAAAAAACGAGTTAAGCTTTTGAAACCAGTTTCTTGTTTTTATTTGTATTTGTATGGCTTAAATTGTGCTTGTGCCTGCCTCAGCTGTTCTCTCACTTAGTTAGTTAGTCATGCCACTGGCCATAATAATGGCTCATCTTTAATAATAAACAGCCATATAGTCGCCAGTAACTTTTTTGCATGTCAATTTACAAGCCCCAAAGCTGAATGCCCTAAACAACCAAGCAAAACACAACCGACAAGTGCTTAATGTAAACTTTACAATCCGTCAAAATAAACCTTTTTAATGTACCTCTCTAAATCTTGCAGTTGCACCCATAAACGAGCCGCCACAGCAGTCACAGCGCACCGCGCTGGGCAAGATCAACAGCAATACAAGCCACATGACCACAACGAATAGCAGCAGCACGGTTACGCAGCAGAGCAGCAACAGCGCCGCCTCGACCACCTCCAAGGTGTACATTAAAAAGTCTGGCAGCAGCAGCAATTCCACGCAGGGTTCCAGTCGCAAGGATAGCTTTGGTTCCAGGGATTCGCTCAACGATATACTCAGTGAAACGGGTCTGTCTACGGGTAATGTAGCGGCACAACGTAAATCCTTAGAGAACAAGAATTTGGATCTAACCAATGCGATGACCAAGAAACAGAGCAATACGACAATAACAACAAGCACTACCAGTACAGCGTCAGCGTCTACAACTGCCATGTCAACGAATGAGCTGCGCAAGAGTCTGGATAATCTGGATGAGAAGGCTAAATCGCCACCGCCGCCAGTATTGAGCAAGAAACCAAGTGTGCCGCTTAAGAAGACGCCCACGGGTGGGGTGTCCAGTGTGGCAGGTGAGCTAATATGCAATAGGGAATCAAAACGAAACTTTGGGTAGATACAATGAGGAATATTTATCAAGCTTACGTCTATATTTTTGACAGCTACCACGTACGGGTCTATAATTTGTATGCTCTTCTCAAACAGCTACGTGCCGGCTTTGGGATTTCCAATTTGAGCGCTATTTATGTCTTCATGAATGCAATCAATACGATGATGATAGATTCTGCTATAATAGTAGTTATGATAAGGGTTTATGGAGGCGTTTTTTTAAGCTCCTATCCGCCTATTATTTATAGGTATCCGCCCTTTCAATGTATCTGTCTAAAACTTTATAAACGTAATAAATTTTTACAAATATATATTCGCTTCAATCTGGCTACTATCCAGGGATGCTATTATGGGACGCTATTAAACCCCATACCAAATAGGCTTGAATGACTTCTTAAGCAATGTTTTGATTCGAAACAATGTTCATATATGTAATACATATGGTACATTCTGGGATTTCTGAATGCGTCTTTCAAGCAGAGATTCATGCCATAGAGATCTGCGCCCTTAGTATCCTTCTCTAGGGAGCTATGGGAGCCAACATCTTCATTTATTCATATAGCCAAGCTGCTATTAGGGCATCATCATCCTGGAGCATCTCCTCCAGGATGGTTAAAGAATGACATAACTACCTTCGGGAGTGGATGGTAATCGCTGACGATCTAGCACGACAGGTGCCTCCACCCTGACCACATCTCCTGCGCCGTTTTGTGGTATTGGTTGGTTCACGATCAAAAACATGATAAACAAATGGGCTGCAGGAGAACATAGGAGATACTGGTTCTCCCTTCCGGAGCTTCGTCAAGTAATAGTGCTTGTCAAACCTCTGGATGTGATCAAGACAAAAGGTCTTGGCAGAGCGGACCTAAAGCTCCTGGTAGCTTACCTATCTGGCCACCCTACTGTTATACCACCTACAGAACATTGGCCTATTGGACTTTTCGGAGTGCAGGCTCTGTCTAGAAGACGATGAAACCAGCAGACATATTCTCTGTGACTGCCCAGCGCTGGTAAGGGACAGATCCTGTCACATGGGAAAGGAACGAATTAGTCTCTTCCAACAAAAGACCTACTGCTATTCATGCGGAAAGTCTTTTGCTTTAATTTAAGGGTATGGTACAAAAGACTTTTTGGTCGCAGTGCCCCACCTCATTGTGGGGAACCCTTTTTCGAAAAAAAAGAACAGTTGAAATCCTTATCAGAAATTACTATTTGCAAAAAAGATCATCTTTTAATATTCCTACTTGTTCCAGCTCTCTGAAAAGATACAAGAGTAGTCCGCCTTTAGCTGTCAGATTTGCTTACATTTCGTAATCTATAGTCTCTCCATTAATTGTATAATATTTCTCAGATTCTTTTGTATCCCTAATACAAACCCTAGCTTAAGCTTTTACCAAAACATTGACTTACTTTATCCCTACTTACAGGTAATCTACTCTCCGGCTTTAAAAAGAAGAACCCCGACAGCAAGCTTACCAGCGCTGTATCCCACGACTTGGCAGATGGTTTGGCCGGCAGCAAACTCTCTCCGGGACAGCTACCAGAGTCAGGAGCGTCAGGCCAAGTGGTCATGCGTCGCGCAGCAACTATATCCGGAGAAGATACAGATTTTGATCGCGTTGAACGCGCTTCGATACTAACAGATATGCGGCAAGGTCGCGTCAAGGCGCCCAAAAGACGCCCGCCCTCGGCAGCCATTAATGTGCTGGGCGAGAGCAACAATAACTCTGTATATGTCAACGGTAGCGGCATGGGCGGCAGCGCCAGTGAACTAAGTGAAGATGGTGGCAGCACCAATAAGCTTGCCGCAGCCAGCTCAGATGATAATTCAACGGGGGAGGAACAGCTGGCCAAGCCAAAACCACGCGAATGGGAAAAGAAAAAGGCGCCCTGGATGGAGGAACTCAAAGCTTCACAGGTGAAAAAGAAAACTTCGCCCAGCGTGGAACCGCGCGGCGTAAGTGTGGCAGAGCGCACCTCCAAGCTATTTGCTGCTGAGAGCGTAGCTACCACAAATGTCGTGAGCAGCAGTAGCAGCACCGCGGCCGCCACAACGACTACAAAATTGCAATCCGCTGCTATAAGCAGTTCCAGCATTATGCAGCAGTCCATGTATGTGGAGAGCAGTCACAAGAAGGAGTCAAGCAGCCACAGCAGCAGCACCAGCAGCAGCAATGTCACGACTGTTGTTAACACAAACGATGCCATCATGTCCAAGAGCATGTCCGCTAAGGCAGGCAATAGTGATGAGGAGTCACGCGTGCCCAGACCCAGCAGTTTATCGCTGCGTAATCGTAGCATATCACCGCTGGTTAAGACCGGCAGCGCCAGCAGCAGCAGCGCGCAAAGCCAAGCGGCCGAGGCCACCACAACCAGCAATGCCAGTCCAGCGCCAGTGCTCAATAATCATCACAACAATGCGGAAACCAAACCCACCACCCTGAGCAGCACAAACGCAAACGCTGCAGGAGATGCCGCGCGTGTGCTGGAGCTAGAGCGACGTGTGGACAAGTTGGAAAACGTTGTGCAGACGCAACAGCGCAGCATTGAGGAGCTGATGCGAGCGCTGCGCGAGGAGACAGATCGTGTGAAGCTGTTGCGTGGCGAGCTGGATAAATACGCGCAGTGCGTGACGCAAGTTTGAGAGTAACCCTAGAGAATCCTAGAGAAACCCACTCCAGCACTCTAATTGTTGTGTTTTTGTTGGCTCCCGCTTGATGTATACTTTTATGTTGATTAGAGTTTTGTGTAGTTAAAATCATTTTTAGCTAGCTTTAATGCTCGGTTTTGTTTTAGATTGTTTAGTTGAAGATAAAGAGAAGAAAAAGAAGAGAGGAGAGCTGGTGCCTAAGCGTACTGCACAGGAGGAAGGTTTGGAAAGCCCTAGTATTTTACCAACCTTGCTTTTTGTGTGGGGACCAACCAACCCAAAACTACTGCACATTCCAATGCTTGTCAAACTGTGTGCTCCGTGCGCTGCATTTACAGACAATCCCAATATACAAACTAAAAATACATGCATACCATATAAAAACTATTCTAAATACGTACTAGATACTTCCTTCCCCCCTTAGCAATGTACTTACTCTACCGCAGGAGCTCCAGCAGCTCCCAAACCAATTAATAGCTGGCCAGTTTTTAATTTTCAGTTTTTTTAAATTAAATTTATTTAAGCGCAAAGTTGTCGAAAGCGTTTTAAGCTGTTTGTACTATTTTTATATTTATATTTAATTATTATTATTGTGTAAAAGATGAAAATTTGCCATTTGTTCCATTTTTGAAAACTTGGTGTGAAAATGCATGCAATATACGATTTACATACATCAATATATATATATACAAATTTATACATACATATTACTATACAAAGTATTTTTTAAAAAATCATTTCCAACACTTTGTGATTTCCTTCTTTTTTAAATGAACTGCGCAATTGCATTAATCAATTACGATTTGTTTTGTTTATACAATTATAAATATATATATATATATAAATGATTATTTTTATTATGTATTTAAAGTTAAACAAAATGTACTATATATATACTAAAAAAAGTGAATAAAGTTCGATGAAGATGTGTTTAAAATTAAGCAGTAAACGTTAATTACAAGAAATAAATCAACATTTTTAAAAGATTTCGTTGTATATTTTTATTTTGATTTGTTTTATTTTTTTATAAAATTTGTTATGCGGCTTATAATACATTTTTTTAAATATACTAGATAATTTTAATTGTAACTTTAGTTGTATCCAAAAATCAGGCATGTTCCATATGTTGATTCAGATTTGTCGAAATCGCTCGACAATTTGGATAACTGAAATGAGAACCAAATAATAAATATTTTTAAGTCAACAAAAACAATTTGGAACATGCATGCCCATACATCAAATATTTCTGTAGCATAGAGAAAGAAACTTCTTCACATATAACGGGTGATTCATTAAGACCTTTTTTTTAATGATTTGGCAAATCCAAATTTTAAAGGAATGATGGGATCTTTATTTATGATTTCGAAAGGATATTTTATGGCATTTCTTTTTAAAAATAATCTCGTTCAAATGTTGGCCGCAACTGCGTTTTAAATGGTCCATCCTGAAGGTCCAATTTTCCATGACTCGTTCAAGCATTTCCACTGGTATTTGGCCAATAGCACGAGTAATGTTGGCTTCCAAGGCCTCAATCGTTGCTGGTTTGTCCACGTAAACTGTTGACTTTACGTAACCCCAAAGAAAAAAGTCGAGCGGTGTGATATCGCACGATCTTGGCGGCCAAGGTACGGGTCCCGTACGTGAAATTAATCTCTCACCAAATTGACCTCGCAATAGAGCCATTGTTTCATTGGAAATGTGAACCGGAGCGTCATCCTGTTGGAACCAAATGCCGTCGAGATCACGGGCAACAATTTCAGACAGCAAAAAGTCCGTTAACATGGTTCGATAACGTGCGCCATTGATGGTAACGTTCGCACCTTGCTCATTTTTAAAAAAATACGGACAATCATTGGCCACCAGCCCACAGACCGCACCAAACCGTTGTTTTTCTTGGATATAATGGCAGCTGGTGAACCTCTTCGGGTTGATCTTCTCCCCAAATACGGCGATTTTGCTTATTCACGAAACCGTGGAGTCAAAAGTGGGCCTCATCACTGAATCAAATTTTGGTCGAAAACAACGGATTTTCATCGATCTTACCAAGAGCCCATTCACTAAAACGGCAACGTGCAGGAAGATCATTCGGCTTTCCATGATGATTTGCCAATGAATACTGAACAACTTTGCCTTTGACAGCTGTCATGGATCACGCGTGATCCACACGAAAATCCCTATTGAAAAAAAAGGTCTTAATGAATCACCCTTTATTATGTGAATGTATGGCACTCGCCGGTAAAAGAAACAAGCTCCTGGGCATGTAAGTTCTCACACCAGAGACAGTTGTTACTTATAGCCCAAATAAAATACTGCAATACATGCAGGCCTTAGGACTTTTGGGAGAGCTCTAAGCAAGAAAAGGGGGTTACAACAGATCCACCTGGGTCGCAGTACACTTACACCCAACAACAATAATTATAATATATCAAATATATTTCGTCCTAATCTGTTAGTTTAATCGGACTTTTGCCGAAGAATCAGAATTGTATACTTACGGACTGGCCCATTATTATACATCTGATTCCCTAAGCCTTTTATGGTTTTTCTTTTATTGAATTTGCTATTATTTAATACTTATGAAAAATATATTATCATTGTAGAAAAATTTCAAATTCTAGGATAAAAAATCTATAACTTCAATGTATATTCGAATATTTGGTTCGGTAGAGATTTGTGGCATAGCTCTAATTTAAAAGGAAAGTTTCACTAGATCTTTTGATATCTTATGCACCAGCTTCAAATTATGCCGTGTATCCTTTAAGTTGGGCACTTCTGATCATTGCATTATATTGCATATTATTATATTGCAATTAAAATTGTAGGAAATACAGCCCATTGAAATTATTCATTCGATACTTATTCATTCTTTCAATAATTTTATATTTCATTTATTAATTCAATCACTCATTCATTTATTCATTCAGTCATTTATATTCATTTATTTATTCAATCATTCATGCATTCGTTCAAAATGGTAGAAAATAGAGCCTATTGAAATTATTCATTCGATGTTCATTCATTCATTTAGTGAATCACTCAATCATCCGTGTATTTATTCATTCAAAAGTTTAGAAAATACAGTCCATTGAAATTAGTCACTCGATATTCATTCGTTCAATCATTTATTGATTAATTAATTTATTTAATCATTCATTCATACATTCGTTCGGTCATTCATTAGTTCATTGTTTCTTTCTTTTATATAAGGATGCGTGCCGGAAAAAAAATCTTGAACATTCATTCATATAAATATTTAGCGATCTAAAATGAAAAATTCGTACGAACACCTAACTATATTTTTAACGATTTAAATTATAGTCATATTACCTAAAATTTTCTGACAAATTTAATGTAAATCAATGTATTATTTAATATTCTCGAACTTTTTCTTCTTTAAATGAATAAACCCCCAAAAAACAAACTTAGACTTTTTGGGCTCTCCGGCGTTTCTATCATCTTTATTCTCGCCTTACGCCTTAAACTGCAGGGTATATCAAATTCAATCAAATTTTGCTACCCCGTCTTTTCGCTAGTTTTCGAGATATAGATTAACTCAAGTTCCTCAGTAGAATGTAAATTATAATACCATAAATATACAAAGCATGCAGGGTGCTAGGGGGCTCCGCACCCTGTATGCTTTGTAAGCCAACCACCTTGGGGTCTTCTTTATTCATTTTAGATCATGTAGACCATAATAATAATCTCGAGAAATCCATATTTGACATTTATTTTGATTTTTAAGTGTTGCCAGAAGTGTTTTTATGTATTTTTTTTTTCCCGTAAAGAAGCTTTTTTTGCAAAATTCGCCTAAAAGCCTAAAGAATAAATTTAACGGAGGTTGGGATTAAAACTAATGTCACATTGTCAACTTACAGAATTACAAACTATTTTTGAGGCTACTCTTTTATACATATAGATAATAGAAAAAAACATGACAATTGTGATACCTAAAGATCTTCGAATATAGCACATGTGTCTTTTGGAATAGTTTAAAATATGCTCAAAAGCCAAAAAATTCCAATTAACCATAATTTGTTTTTCTTTTGTAATTCTTTAAAAATATAAGCCGTATAACAAGCTTTATAAAAGTTTTTTTTTTAATATTACTTCCTTAAGCCCTCTACAATAGTTCTCATATCACTTAGATTTAAACCGAACTTGTCATATCATTCAATAAGTAACACAAAACAAACAAAAACAAACTTTTTACAAACTATTTTGTAGCTCCTAGAGCGCCCTAGTTATGTAATGTTCTGCTCTTAATGTCCCCAGCTCAATTTATTAATTTTTAATAACTGGCTTAATTTTTCTTAAACAGAAAACAACAAACACGTCGCGGGAAATTTGATAATTGGATGTTTTGAAAAACCAATTCGACGAGCGACAAAATCAAATCAAATTTATTTAAACTTCTACTCTAATGTACAGCTATATTCCTTTTGTTTTTGTGATAAATGATAAACAATTTAAAAGTGTTACAACAACAATGCATTTCCAAATATAAAATTTAATACATATGAACCAAAAAAATAATATAATAATAATATTAAAATGCTATAATAGTTAGCTAGCCATGCTTTAACTTGCCCCAAGTTGTTAGCAAAATGTTTGCAGATTTTTTCAATAATTAATTTTGCTTGTAAATATTGTATAATTATTAATTATCATATAAATAAAGTACAATTTAAACATAATTTTATTGTTAAGCTCAGCTCTTGTCTAAAGTCTACACGGGTTTGTGTCTGCACTAACAGTGCTGGCCGCAAAATGCTGCCTGCCTGCGCTAAAGCTTGTCTGTCATTGGTTTACAACTTGGCTAATACTCTCCATTTCTACACGCGACACTTGCATTATTTAACAGCTGTAGAATGTTTTGGTCAAATAAAGTGGACTTTAAGTTTGGCTGCTGCAACAACAGCAACAATAACAATACATGACAACAACTACAACAACAGCAACAGCCTCACGAAGGCGACGGCTTAAGAAAATATGCGAAAAGATAAAACAATTTACCGACGGTCACCCGAAGCCAAATACGAAGCTAACACGAAACCAAACCGAAGCTCCCTTTAGCTTTGACAGTGAGTGGAACGAACTCGAACTTAGGCGGGTATGCACTATGGGCAAAATGTACGATAGTTGCGTTTAAAAGTGGAGCTATTTTTATAAAAATGAATAAATATAAGTTTTGCGGATTCAGCAAGATTTAAGTGCGAGGGTTGCCATTTATGTTTATAGTTAAATAGCGAAAAATTATCATTGTTTGGTTTGAAAAGTAGCAAACTTATTAATAGAAGTATCCAATTAGATCAGAAGTCACTTAAAAAGCTAGGTTTAAAATCATAAAAGTCAGCCGTCGTATTATATTATTGCTGTTAAAACTTAGGATTCGCTCGTTAGCAACATATAGGAGTTATAGCAATACGACTTATAAAAATAATCATAAAGAACAAACTTTTAAAAAAATTTAAAAAAAATCACGTCTGTTAGGAAAAACATAACGAAAAAAGGTAAATTTGTTTGGAAAGTGTAAAATCTCAACAATTTTTAATAACAGTCAATTAATTCGTATCGACTTTTTTTTAACGTCGATCAAAAAATGAAGAAATCTGTGAGTGTTTGGCTTGAATAACAACATATATCGGAGTTACAAATAAATATAGCTTGTTGAAACCAGTGAAAAGAAAGGATTATGATACATCTGATTCATATTATTAATCATTCAGACTTCATTCGCTTTAATTTCAAATGGTTCGTAAACTTCCTGGAACTCAAATAATATTGATTCTACAAATACTCACTCAACTCGTCTTTAAAAGCCTTGATCTATCTATCCATTCTAATAAGTTTATAAAATATTAATGTAACAAAAGTTTCTGAACCCAGTGAAAGAAGAGAATTATGAAAATCTGATTCATTATGTAAATCATTGAGAATTAAGTCGCTATGATTTCAAATGGTTTGATAACTCTTCAAAACTTAAATATTATCGATTCTACAAATATAAGCAGATTAGCTCAGTCAACTTTTCTATAAAAGTTTCTATCTTTCCATCGTAATGAGTTTCACAAATTCAGCTAAAATATTAATGTTACAAGCAGACCCGTCGGAAGGGTTGAGTTTTCGCCAGGGATCGGGGTTGTTTTTAGTGGCTCAGTGTAATTACTGTCGTACACTGTCTTGAATCAAGCTAGAGGTGCTATGGAAGGGACAGACTGAGTATCCGTAGTTTTGACGAAATTTAAAATAAAGTTCAGGACTTGAGGCTACTCAGATTTAATACACTCTCAGAAAGAAGGGAACGATTTTTTTGAATATTATATTATGTTGTTAATTATTGTTTTTTTTTAATAACTTTAATTATTTTGAAATAAAAACAATTTGCCTCGCTTGCTGGTGGTTGTTTCGTAGATTTCCAAAATATCAAAGCTCTTCTTTGCTTCTACTAGTCAGTCAGAATATAAGTTTTAAATATATTTCAAAATTCAATTTCAAATTTTTTCGGAATCGGCGACTGGGTAAAACGATGCAAAAATGATTCAAAATTTTAATTCTAAAAGATAAAATTTAAAAAAAAATTGTTTTGAATTCACTATTTTACATTTTTTCTTTATATTTCAGAATGTTTTTTACGGTTTCAGAAAAAGGGAAATATATAGTACGGAAAAAAGGACATTTTAGTAGATTTATAATGAAGCCCTGCGTTTTGTCAAGAAGTCATTCATCTTATGAGTTTATATTATTTAAGTTTTTAATTCTAAAAGGTAAAATTCTTAAAAAATTTGGTTTCTAATTCCGAATTTAGATTTTTTAATGGTGGGCCATAGCTATCAATTTTGATTTTTTTTTTTGAAGAAAGCTATTTGTTTTTAACGATTAAGAAAAATATAAATATATAGTAGTAAAAAATGGAAAATTTCAGTGGATTTATTATAAAGGTCAAAAAGCCAATTATCCGATGAGTTTATATGGCAGCCATATTATATAGTAGTAACATCATCGTTAATATAGCCCAACAGCAAATAGGTAAGTATGGCAACTGTTTGATATAGTAGTCCGACTTTGACGCATTTTCAAAAATTATGTGCAAACGAAAAAACTATAAAGATATCTTCAAACTAAAAAAGCTTTTCGTATTAAATCAGTTTGTTTTTTAATTATTGAATATATGTATTCATTTGCAGTATTAGAAAAAGCCACATATATATATTTCACCAAAATGTGGTGAATGATTTTATTATTGGCGATAACTTCTAACATTAATGAATATGAAAGCATACTATACTGTGGTCCGATCTGAATGATTTTAAAGAGATTCTTAGAGAAAGATTCTATCCCAACAAAATTTCCGAATTTAAGTACAAAAATTTGGATTTTCGAGATATCGTTCATCTAAAATTTCAGAATTTAAGTCAAAATGTTTGAACTTGGGACCATTGTGAAGTTGAAAAAATTTGTCGACATATCGTTCGACTACAAAGTATAAAATTCCATCTAGGGGCGAGAACTCGTAAAAGTATATATAAATAATAATATATAAAAAATCATAAATAATCAGCTGAACAATTAATGTTACTTGATGGGGTTTTTATACCCTTTACCCATAGGAAAGTTCTGCCGTAACACTTATATTTCGGAGACAATCCAAGCTAGAAAGCCAAAAACCTATCAGCAGATGCATAAAACTTCAGATAATTTATTTAATTCTGTTATTATTTTACCCTTTTCCCCCCATAGAAGAGTCTCGCTCATATATTTTACCCATTTTTATTCAAATTTCGCCCATAGTGCAGCAGAGTCAGCAGCGATGCTAACTGCTCTGACTGCCTTCGTCTGTGGGTCGGTCTCGGTCTCGTTGTGTTGTATCTGTGTGTGTTTGAGTTCTGTTGGCCCAAACTAAGCAAATCAAGTCGAAATGAGCAAAAGCCTGCCTACCACTTGTTGCATGTGTATAGTATCTGTGTGTGTGTGTGTATCTGTGTGCACGTGTATCTGTGTGTACTTGTGCTTTTGCCTTTCTTGCGCGTTGTGTTTTGCCTTGGCACTTGGCGGTGGTTGCGTTCTGTGAATGTGGCTCCAACTCTGGCTCTGACTCTGGCTATAATCTACGTGTGTGTGTGTGTTGGCCTGTAACTGTGTGTGTTAGTGTCTTACTGACTGTGACTGCGACTGGGGCTAGCTAGCTGAGTGAATGAGCTTTTGCCTGCTTCTTGGGCGCTAGCCAGAGACCAGAGCCAGCACTTATCAGTTTCTGATCGCTGTGGGAATTCAGTTAAAAAAATTCAGTTAAAGCCAACGGACGCGTCAACGGCAACAAAACATAGGATTGGGTTTGCCAGAGCAATATTTGTGGGGAGCGCGTGCTGTTTGTCAGCAGTCGTACGTGAAAGTGACTCTTGAGTAGAGATCAAACGTAAAAATAAAAAATATAAAAATTATTAAATTAAATTTGTATTAATTTAAGCCGCTAGCAACACAGCTGAAAACTTATTTAAGGACCGTACCAAAGTTATCAAAATTTTTATAAAGCCAACGAAATCGCGTATACGCCCTGTTGAGCCTAATGCAGTGAGGGTCAATCGGTTGGATTTTTTTTCGAGAAAAAGTTAATTAGTCAAAGCAAAAAACTTTTCGACAAAGTCAGTTAAATATAAAGTTTTCAGAGTGTGTTTGTGTGTGTTACTGTGTATATGTGTATTGATTGGTTTTAGTCCAAATGTGAGTGTTAAAAAAAAATTCATAAAAATAAATTTCAAATTAAATTGTACAATAAAATATGTATAAATAAAAAAACAATCGACAACGAAATCTTATTAAGCAAAATTAATGAGTATCAATAACTGTGCGATTTTTTTAATGCTAACCACTTGACGACAACAACAACAACAATAAGCCACGGCGAGAACAAGAATTACAAAAACAACAACAACCAGCTACAATTGCAACAACATAAACAACAACAACAAATGTAATATATAGAAAGCAAACAATCAGCAAACAAAAATCAAACTCAGTCAACAACAAAAACAACAACAACAACGAGCCACAGCCACAACAACTACACAAAGATTAAAAGCTAACAAATGTGGTGGGTGCATTGGTAAGCTCAGTCAAACTACAACAACAACAACAACAACAAACACAACTTACCACAACAACAACAAAGTAACGGTTAATAATACACTCAAAAATATTCGCTTCAAACCAAAAGGCTAAAATTGGCCAAAACGTTTTTATGCGCAAACGCGTTTTTTTTTTATGCTTAGCATTTTTATATTTTTTTTGCTGTTGTTGTTGTTGGACATTTTGCTTGGTTTTTTCTACGGATTTTTTGGTATAATTTTTGCTGCTTGCTCAACGCGCTGCTGCTGCGGTGGCTATAAAGTGG